>CM044554.2:16524262-16536762 GCA_024416835.2 Perccottus glenii | reverse complement strand
ATGTGGTCTTGGTCATGATACATGCCCTACCAAGTGTAAAAATACATTTCATCCTTAAATAGAGAGTCTTGTTTGTACTCTACATTTAGGGGGATGGTATTTTTGTGCTTTGAGCCAATCACTACAGTTTCCGCTTTTCAAAGGTACCTTTAATGTGTGAAAACATCCAAGTAAAGTGTAAATGTACCAGTCTGCCTTGTACATCAGATGAAACAATGATTGGACAACTCACTGCATTTATATTTCTAAGCACATTGTGTGAGTACAACAGATGTATTTATACTAATTAGCCTTGTTTTTATATCGTTATATTATGTCATTAATTGTTTTCTTTCTTCAGCTCAAAGTGCGGATGTTCCTCGTCGATGCCTGTGATCGTGGCTCAACCTGGTGACACTGTTACATTAACGTGTCCAGCTACTACTGAATACACATTTCGTTCTTTCTGGTTTAAACAGCCTTCGGACAAACAATGCAAACTGTTGCTGAAATATTTTCTGATAAAATAATGAAGGATAACAAACAATTTAGAGACCAACGCTTCAACATCACAAAAGCGAATAATCGTACATTTTCATCATCAGAAATATCACAAAAGAGGACGAAGCAACCTATTATTGTCAAAAGATGACTCAATTTGGACAGAGCTACATTAACAGCACCTTCTTAGTCGTAAATGGTGAAACATAATACAAATTTCACATGCTTAAAATAATTTGAGTATTCTTTTGAGGACTTTCATTTTATTAATTGACATTTCTCTTTTGTCATTTAAACAGATGAGATCCATCCACAGAACTGTGTGAGTGTGAGACAAAATCCACCCTCAGCATCAGTGCAGCCAGGAGGCTCAGTGACTCTTCAGTGCTCACTTCTGTCCAAGAACAACAACGTGGACAAAGAGCAGTGTCCACATCAACAGAACGTGCACTGGTTCAGAGCTGGATCTGTAGAAGCTCACACTGGAACAATCTACAAATCTAAAAACAACAGTTGTGTCTACAGTCTTCCCAAAACTATCCGAGGCTCCTCTGACGATGGGACGTACTACTGCGCTGTGGAAACATGTGGACAGATTCTGTTTGGTGAAGGAACACGTGGAAACAAGTAGGCCTCATTCTTTTATACATAAATATGTCAATTGTCATTTCTCAATTTCCAGAAAGAAATAAATTTTTGCATACATCATAGAAATTCTGCTATTACCCACTATCCGCAAACTGGAAGTGACTGTATCTGTAAACTTCCCTCTGTGTTTCAGTGTTTTACTCCATCGTTTAGATAAAAGTTATGTTTTAAAGGTGGCTCTAATTTATTCAACACCTTCAGTTTGGCTTTACTAACTCTTCAACAATAAAAATAAAAACAATTATGAGACACATTTTAATGTTTTGTTTGAAATAGGACTCAACATACTACTGTTGCTCCAGCAAATTTTGTGTTAACCCCCTACGCACTGTAAGGTCATTTCCAAATATGAGTCCTCTATAAATTTTACACGAATAATTTCAAAGTTTGGTATCAATTAAAAATTTAGGAGAAAAGGCGGGTAAAAAGTTTTCTTTCTACACAACAAACAGAAACTCATCCAGACCCTGTAACCGTGGCTCTTGGAGTCCTGTTGGCCTGCTGTGTGGTTGTGAGCGTTCTGTGTGTCTGTCTAAAGCGAGGAAGAGTTTGTGAGCATTGTAAAGGTGAGCAAGTATATCATGTTATAAAAGGTGTTTGTATGTTTTATAGCATCACTGTCATTAACATGTATAATATCCAGATATTAATATAGTGCTGTAATATTGTGGAATATTTCATTTTGTAGATGCTCCTGTTTCTATCAATCGTCCTCAATATGACATGTCAGCTACGAGTCAGTCAGAAACTTTGGTAAGTAACACACCAATGTGTTTGTCATTTACAATGTAATCAAATGTAAATGTAATTTTATCTTAGCAATGACTGCAGTAGATCTAATGTGAAAATACAAGTGTTATGTGAGTAGATCTAAAGTGATAAAGTGATATTAGTGTACATGAACAAACAAATAATACTCCTCAGTGTATTACAATTATTACTGAATTTACATATAATAGGATTATTCATGTATGTAACAGTGTCATACACATGTATATTCACAGGCTGGAGGAGCTGCAGACGTCAACTACGCAGCACTGAATTTTTCTTCAAGGAAAGTAAAACATGTCAGTAAAACAAGACTGGAGCAGGACTGTGTGTACTCTGCTGTCAGAGCAGATCCCCACAACCAACATAACTCGTTTTAAATCATTTATCCTTGTTTGCAGATGTAGAATTTGCAATTATTCAGTACTGTGGCTTTAAATGTGTTTTCTGACCTTCGACACAAAAATAAAGATTTTCTCTTTACAAATACATTTTCCTTTAAGATCAAAACAAATAATCTGTAGAGAATGTAATAGAAATCTAAAACCCTTTTCTTTATCATTTTCCTGGAGTCTTTGTTTTCCTTGGTTTATGGTTGCTATTCTATACTTTGTCTGAGAAAGACAACAATGTGACCAAAAATAACACTCAGTGAAATAAGGACAGAGTTGTCTTTGTGTAAATCCCACATTTTCGCTGCTTAAAAATGATTTGAATTAGTATGATTTTGTGAAGATGTTAATAAAACTAAATTCTATTTTGATATATTGGATTTTTTATACATCAAGAGCTTCATTATAACAAACATGTTGCAATTACCTTTAATGTTGACTTTGACTCCATTTCCAAAGAGGATGTGTGCACATGCTACCACAACACAGTGGGGCTAATGTTTTTGGTTTACTCATCACTAGAACAATAGAAGGAGCAGAGACCTACGCTGCAAAAGGAAGATAAACACCTGCACACGCTTTAATCTGGAGAACATCGTTCAAAAAGTGGTTCAATTACGGATATGCTCTGTGTTTATGAACTCTATTTCTGTGTCTATGTCTAAATATTTACAGTGCACAGGCCACAGACACTAGTGTCGTGTGGGAGTTTGCTCTGTTCGACCGCTGTTTTGGCACGCATTCAGAGCGCACCAGGTTGTTGCTGATTTGGCGCTTCAAACATTAACAAACATAATCAGAATTGCCCAAATGCAAAATTGCCTCGAATATGTTCACAGAACTTAAACCTTTAATTGGAAGTCGATTACCTAATAAAAAATTAACTAATAAAAACGTTGAGAGAAGCATTGTGGTTGAAAGTCTTAATGTTTCACATTTAATAACTAAATAAAGGGATTGTATTAAATTAATATTTTCTTAAACTATTGTATTACAATGATTAGTCAGACGTTCATATTTCCAGTCCTCATTGCAGAAAAATAATTGAACTTTTCATTCTTGGCCTATGCTACATTGGTTTTTAGCCAGCTGCTGGTTTCTATTTTGACTATACTTTTTTTTTTGCTGTAATTCTTTTGTCAGTCGTTGCATTATACATTAGATAGCAGAGGAAAGAAGAAACTGTTATTTATTCAGGGGTGCTGTTATTGGGTCAAAGTTCTTTACGTGCTCCATAAATACATCAGTCACTTCTAAAAGACAAGAGACCCCCAAAATATAGTGATGCTATTGTTTCTAAAGAATAGACACTGGAGAACACTGAAGCAACAATGAACAAAATGCTAAATTTATTGCTGTCACTTGTATCAAAACAGATAAAGCTTTACAAAAGTCATCACTTATTATGTGTATATGTAATTATTATTGTCTATCAGTTAAGAAGGGCAATGAATTAATAAAGAAATGTCTCATAAAACATGTTTTTTAAAGTAAATTATTTTAATATTTAATAAAACTACAGTGTCTCTGTAAAATGGTTGACTTTGTATGTATCCTCTTCTCTCCCACGATCTTCATGTCCTCTATCACCACATCCATAAACCTCCTCTTTGGTCTTCTTCTGAGCCTCCTGCCTGACAGCTCTAAACTCAGCATACTTGACTGATACGTAAATAAGTCTGTGTCTGAGCTTTACTCTCTCCAAAATAGACAAAAAGTAGGCCCACCGTAAATGTTCCTTTATATATCTGTAACTCCTAACTGTACCAGTGTCCTGAACACCTCTCTCACTGATGTTTTTGTCCTCAGTCCACGTAGGAGCGACTGGAGGAGATCGAGAAGAGGCAGAGTGTGCACATGACTGCGCTCAGTCAACATGCCTTCGGTTTGTTGGCGTCACAGAGTGCACGCACCGAGGCTGTCCTGCAGAGGCTGGGGCTGAGGAGTCAGGACGGATCCCTGCCCTCTCAGGGGTTATCAGGCGGAGCTCAGGGACAGGGCAGGACTTAGGGTGGTGGGGGCCCCTGGGCTTGAGTCACTTTCGGGCCCTACCTTCTATACATTACTTTAAATAGAACAAAATGATACATACGCAAGCTATGTATTAGAGCTACACAATTCTGGATAAACTGAGAATAAAAATAGAGATCACGATTCTGAACAAACAACTAAACAAAATAACATAATTTATGTTAATTGCTGAAGTCTATAAAAATGTCTAAACCTAATCTAAACAGGACTAGACCAGGTCTAAACCAGGTCTAAACCAGGACTGAACCAGGTCAAAACCAGGTCTAAACCAGGTCTAAACCAGGTCTGAACCAGGTCTAAACCAGGACTAAACCAGGTCTAAAACCAGGTCAAAACCAGGTCTAAACAAGAACTAAACCAGGTCTAAACCAGAACTAAACAAAGTCTGAACCAGGTCTAAACCAGGTCTAAAACCAGGTCTGAAACAGGTCTAAACCAGGTCTAAAACCAGGTCTAAACCAGGTCTGAACCAGGTCTAAACCAGGTCTAAACCAGGTCTAAAACCAGGTATAAACCAGGTCGGAACCAGGTCTAAACCAGGTCTGAACCAGGTCTAAACCAGGACAAAACCAGGTCTAAACCAGAAATAAACAAAGTCTGAACCAGGTCTAAACCAGAACTAAACAAAGTCTGAACCAGGTCTAAACCAGGTCTAAACCAGGTCTAAACCAGGTATAAACCAGGACTGAACCAGGTCTAAACCAGGTCTAAAACCAGGTATAAACCAGGTCGGAACCAGGTCTAAACCAGGTCTGAACCAGGTCTAAACCAGGACTAAACCAGGTCTAAACCAGAACTAAACAAAGTCTGAACCAGGTCTAAACCAGGTCTAAAACCAGGTCTGAACCAGGTCTAAAACCAGGTCTGAACCAGGTCTAAACCAGGTCTAAAACCAGGTCTAAACCAGGTCTGAACCAGGTCTAAACCAGGACAAAACCAGGTCTAAACCAGAACTAAACAAAGTCTGAACCAGGTCTAAACCAGAACTAAACAAAGTCTGAACCAGGTCTAAACCAGGTCTAAAACCAGGTCTAAACCAGGTCTGAACCAGGTCTAAACCAGGTCTGAACCAGGTCTAAACCAGGACAAAACCAGGTCTAAACCAGAACTAAACAAAGTCTGAACCAGGTCTAAACCAGGTCTAAACCAGGTATAAACCAGGTATAAACCAGGACTGAACCAGGTCTAAACCAGGACTGAACCAGGTCAAAACCAGGACTAAACCAGAACTCAACAAAGTCTGAACCAGGTCAAAACCAGGTCTAAACCAGGACTAAACCATGTCTAAACCAGATATAAACCAGGTCTAAACAAGGTCTAAACCAGGACTAAACCAGGTCTATACCAGGTCTATACCAGGTCTAAACCAGGTCTAAGACAGGTCTAAACCAGGTCTAAACCAGGACTAAACCAGGTCTATACCAGGACTAAACCAGAACTAAACCAGGTCTAAACCAGGACTAAACCAGGTCTATACCAGGACTAAACCAGAACTAAACCAGGTCTAAACCAGGACTAAACCAGGTCTATACCAGGACTAAACCAGAACTAAACCAGGTCTAAACCAGGACTAAACCAGACAGAAATTTTACAACTGCAACCACTCTTTGCAAAACTTCACTCCAATAATTGCATTGCGACTCGAACTGCTTTTTAAGTTGAGAATCTATAACTCCGTCAGCTGCTGCTCTGTTGATGTAATTAAACATAGCCTTTCTATGACTGTCACTATTCTCGTGCTCGGCAATGCGTCTGGTAGCATGTTTCCAGTCATTATAGCCAGACTCAAAAAGGGATTGACCGTCACCCTCGCCAAAAAGGCGGCAAGCAAAACAAAACACACAACCGGTGGATGGTGAGTAGAGCAACCATTTTCTGGGCAAGTAATCACCATTCAAATGCTTGCGTTTGAAATGAGTTTTAGAAAACAGTCTCTTCTGATGTTTGTAGTAGCGTTCAGAGGCCTTGACATTAGCATCCTTATTTTGAGCGGACTCCGGACCTTTTCGCGCCCAATAAGCACGCACGCTTTCATCAAGTTTACCCCAGCGAGCAGGATCAGTGGATAAAGAATCTGTAGTTGGACATTGTTCGGTCACTGTTTCTGACTGAAGAGATGATGATTCAATGATGGGCTCCCCTGCTCGTGAATTCAAATCGTCTACAACCGTTTCTTCCAGCGGGTTCGGGTTGTTGTACCCTGGATTCTCCGCTTGCACATCAAGCTGTGGTGTCATGGGTGTAAAAAATCCAGTAATCCTTTTCATTTTACTGATAACTTCCTTTTTGCGTTGCTGTCTTTCATTCTTTAATTTTCTTTTAAGCGCGCCACTCTGATACCGTTTGTCTGCCATTACATCAGCCATTACGACAGGTTTTTTCAACGGCAGTAAACGAGTCACTGCGTAACTGCCAATAACCAATCAGCAAACCTCAAGATGACTGACATTTAATTTAGATAATTAAATTACATTTTTCATTGCAGGGCAGGACCAGGTAACAATGCTAGACCAATCAACAAACTTTAAATGAAAAATTAAATGACTGACATATTATTGAAAAAATCTAACGTAAACGGGCGGGGCCCCCTACTGGGCGGGGCCCATGGGCTTGAGCCCAGTCAAGCCCAATGGTAAGTCCGGCCTTGATTCCGACTGTCACTCGGAGTGTAAAAAATCCAGTAATCCTTTTCATTTTACTGATAACTTCCTTTTTGCGTTGCTGTCTTTCATTCTTTAATTTTCTTTTAAGCGCGCCACTCTGATACCGTTTGTCTGCCATTACATCAGCCATTCGACAGGTTTTTCAACGGCAGTAAACGAGTCACTGCGTAACTGCCAATAACCAATCAGCAAACCTCAAGATGACTGACATTTAATTTAGATAATTAAATTACATTTTTCATTGCAGGGCAGGACCAGGTAACAATGCTAGACCAATCAACAAACTTTAAATGAAAAATTAAATGACTGACATATTATTGAAAAAATCTAACGTAAACGGGCGGGGCCCCTACTGGGCGGGGCCCATGGGCTTGAGCCCAGTCAAGCCCAATGGTAAGTCCGCCTTGATTCCGACTGTCACTCGGAGTGTAAAAAATCCAGTAATCCTTTTCATTTTACTGATAACTTCCTTTTTGCGTTGCTGTCTTTCATTCTTTAATTTTCTTTTAAGCGCGCCACTCTGATACCGTTTGTCTGCCATTACATCAGCCATTACGACAGGTTTTTTCAACGGCAGTAAACGAGTTCACTGCGTGAACTGCCAATAACCAATCAGCAAACCTCAAGATGACTGACATTTAATTTAGATAATTAAATTACATTTTTCATTGCAGGGCAGGACCAGGTAACAATGCTAGACCAATCAACAAACTTTAAATGAAAAATTAAATGACTGACATATTATTGAAAAATCTAACGTGAACGGGCGGGGCCTACTGGCAGGGGCCCATGGGCTTGAGCCCAGTCAAGCCCAATGGTAAGTCCGGCCTTGATTCCGACTGTCACTCGGAGTGTAAAAAATCCAGTAATCCTTTTCATTTTACTGATAACTTCCTTTTGCGTTGCTGTCTTTCATTCTTTAATTTTCTTTTGCCGCCACTCTGATACCGTTTGTCTGCCATTACATCAGCCATTACGACAGGTTTTTTCAACGGCAGTAAACGAGTCACTGCGTAACTGCCAATAACCAATCAGCAAACCTCAAGATGACTGACATTTAATTTAGATAATTAAATTACATTTTTCATTGCAGGGCAGGACCAGGTAACAATGCTAGACCAATCAACAAACTTTAAATGAAAAATTAAATGACTGACATATTATTGAAAAAATCTAACGTAAACGGGCGGGGCCCCCTACTGGGCGGGGCCCATGGGCTTGAGCCCAGTCAAGCCCAATGGTAAGTCCGGCCTTGATTCCGACTGTCACTCGGAGTGTAGACGGAGCGCTCTTGCTCCAGGAAGTGGTCCTTGAATCCAGCTAAAAGCAACAACGTTATCTTCAGTTTATGGTTAAAAAGACATGGCGCCAGGGGGCTCAGGACCAGAGCCACCTTTGATCCCTGGTGCCTGGTGGACCTAAGTTCCACTGCTTGTAAAAGCAAAAGCAAAGTCATTAAGAACATTTCTTGTCCATAAATTACTTTGGCCATACTTTTATCTGAAAGAAAACAGTGTTAAATTTGAGGCTTTCAGATACAGGCTTGTCTCTGAATCTGGCAGGGGCAGAAAAGGCAGGACAGTTAATCTGTGGGGATTCCAATGGTGGTTCTGCTACACATGACATCAGGGTCTGAAAGATAATAAATTTTTCTTTGAAAAGAACATTTGTAAAAATGCTTGTTTCTCTTACGTACATTTTACCGACTGGATTTGGCATTCCTCACTCACTGGTGCATCATATTCCCTTCCACCCACTCCACAAAGTACTATTCAGTTGCAAGAGCTCGTTTAGCAATAGACTGTTACTGCCACGCTGCTCCACCGAGAGACACAGGAAATCATTCCTGCCAGTCGCCATCAAACCTCTGAACTCTGTAGTGTAAATCCTCTGTAGAGTCACTGTGCAATATTCTGCCTGCTGTACAATATTAAGTCCACTTGTAAACTTGTAAACTGTACATCATGTGAATATGTAAATAGATTGTTATGAATATTATAGTTTATAGTTTATATTTAAGTTATATCTACTTGAAGGAATCTTCTATTTCTTGCACTGGTCAGTCGCATGTTTGTAACAAAAATAATTTCCCCTTGAGAATAAATAAAAGTAATCCTTATTCTGCCTTTTTCTGAAAAAGAATTTGGATATTTAAGCATTTTTTTATTCAGAATATCATAATTTAGACTGAAACAGAATAAGTAATGATTATTTTACATTGAGACGATCACAAGACTTCTTGATAAAACAATGAAGACAACTATAACAATGAGCCTAATGCTTAAAGCAACACTGAGCAGAATCAGGACTGTCTTCAGTAAAACACACTTGTTTCTGCTGCAAAAAACAATATAGAATAAATAAAATATTTTTATCATATACTATACAATACGTATATATACTAAAAAAAATAGAAAAAAAGATAATTTAATAAACATTTGCAGGTGCAATTACCTTTAATGTGGACTTTGACTCCATTTCCAAAGAGGATGTGTCCACATGCTGCCACAGCACAGTGAGGTCCATGAGCTTCTGGACTCCTGTCACATTTAACAGAGCTGTATAAGTGATGCATATAATATAAACAGCATTTTTTGTTGATGTAATAGTTGGCACACTGTAGCTGTTTTATGAGATGATGGGAGGGATCTTTTGGAGTAAACTGATTGGCGTTTTGTACCACCACAGTTGAAATAATAATGTTACTCATATTTTCAACATAACACCTGAAACACCACTAACAGACATGTTTTCATGTTTCACACACGTTTTTGAAATTGACTCTGAGAGTAAACTCTAGGGACCATATATATACAGTATGATTGTGATGTGAATAATGGTCACATGTTACATTCCTAAAATATCTTACAGTATTAGACCAGTGTATGCATGTAGGAATATAATCATTACTTCTTATATATTGTACCATCTTTGCAGAGGCTCTGCAATACACAATAAAGATTATATTCACACAATATCTGATGCATCTTGATGCATAGCATTGTGAGCATGTGTCTATTTTTACAAAATAAAGTTAAGCATTAAGAACCTCTCTAGTAATGCTCAACTAAAAATAAATCTGTTGGCCATGTGCTATTTTTAACGGAATAAAATGTAAACATTTACTGTCATATATTTGTCATAATCTACTAAGCCGTTCCAACCATGTGACAGAGTACTAAGTAAAAACCTTTGGTGACGAGGTCAGGACTGCTGGTGAAAGGTGTAAAGCTAGTACACACAGATACACACTTGATTAATAACTAATTAATTAGATAAACATTAAATTACTATCTTTAATCAAGCTTGCAGTTGCATATATTAATTATTCTTTTTTTTTTATGTTTTTCATAAAGGAGATATTTGTGAGGTCAAGTTACAACGGAGGAATATTTCAAGAGTTAGCAGAGCATTGTATTTTATAGTCAGTTGCATTAATATGGCTCACAAACAGAAAATGATGAGCTTTTTGCAAATGCCTTTGGTAAATGTTCTTTTACACAGAGACAGGAAGTGAAGGTAATCTCATACCATTGCACCAAGCAGCATGCATTGTCGATCCCATATTGGCCATTTTTGCCAAATATTACTTAACATTAAAGATATGGAAACTAATATAAAGTAGAGACACAATCTATTGAGTTTGCAAAAACATTAATTTCAAAAACATGTCATGGCAGTGATTTTCTTGTCAAAGCTACAAATCTTGAGATGCATTAATGTAATAACATTGATTCAATCGTAATTAAATTTGAAATGTAATAAAGTATTTATATATGGCTTCTTTTTTGCAAGTGTAGCTTTTATGATTTGCAAAAAGTCTGCTTGACACAATGGCCCCTGACACTGACACAATGGATGGAAAGTTTACCACTGGTGTTGTGGTTCAGCTTTCTAAATGAGATGTGAATCTTCCTGTCACTCAGCACTCAGAGTCTGAAATGCATCTTAAAAATGTAAATGGTTTTGGAGGTTGGTCAAAGACCGTGAAGGTGCAGTGGTGCTGTGGTTTGGCTTTTTGTTCACAAGAGAAAACATGGCCTACAGTACACTACTATGACATAAATTAAGCATAATCTGCTAAATAAATTTATTTATTTAGCAAGATAAATACATTTATTTGTAAATTTATTTACAAATCCTGCAGCATCGAGGCTTCAGAAGATTAAGTCTTAAATAGGGATCACTCAATTCTTTTACTCTTGCATTTAGTTTGACAGTTTATTTACCCAAAAGCTTATTGTAACAGGAATCATTTGGGAAAAAAAAAAAAAAAAACGCAAGACCATAATGACCATAAGATGTCATCTAAGGCTCAAGCCAAATTCCTAACGCTTTAAAAATGTCCTAACTTCTTTTGACTGACCTTGTTGTATTTCATGGTCACTATGATAAGAGGTGTCTAAATTTTTAATTTAGTAAGGAAGGAAAGTAATAAATAAACATGTCTCTCAGAAAGTGTGTAACTTGTCCATGGTGTGATTCATAAACTTATAAAAACACTATCAACAGGCAGTGTAAAGACTTTAAGATAGGAGTAATATGTGCTCTCCTCCTGGTCCTAGTCAGCACTCGGGCCACTGCATTTTGCACTAGTTGTAGCTGGTGAACAGTGTTTTTAGGAAGACCAGAGACCATTTATCTGCTGCTAATATGCTACTGCTAATGCTACCAAAGGGTCTAACAGCAGGAGCTCTTGACTTTTGCACACATATGAATGATGAATGGAAAGTTCAGCATTGTTGTGGTCTTTTCTTCCTGTTTCACTTTAGACATCGACGTGGGGATAACTTGATGGTGTTTGTTATTTCAGTTCACCACTAAAGCAAATATTTAAAGTATTATCAATAGTTTTTTATGTAAAATGTTGTCCTAATGTCCTAGTGTCTTAATTTAATAATTTGACTTCCTATCTCTAAAACCTCTGGTAGTTGGCTTTATGTACTTCTGATGCAATAACTGTTGGTTGAACATTATAAGGTCTTGTGTGTAGGTCACATAACAACAATAAAAAGCTATTGTAGATGTGCGCATTGTTTTCCTTGCTTTAAATGTTCCCAATTTTTGCCACTGTTAGTTTCTTAGACTTCACTTTGACTTAACTATAATAATCTGACATCTGAACCAACTTAAAAAAAAACATTTCATCCTTAAACAGAAGTCTGATATGTACTTAGGGGGATGGTATTTTTGTGCTTTCAGCCAATCACTACAGTTTCCGCTTTTCAAAGGTACCTTTATTGTGTGAAGACATCAAATGCAAAGTTACTAGTCTGTCGTGTACATCAGATGAAACAATGATTGGACAACTCACTGCGTTTATATTTTTGAGCACAATGTGTGAGTACAGCAGATGTATTTATACTAATTATTCTTGTTTTTATATCTTTACACTAACTCATTATTCATCTTGTTTCCTCAGCTCAAAGTGCGGATGTTCCTCGTGCGATGCCTGTGACACTGTTACATTAACGTGTCCAGCTACTTCTGAATTCTACAATTTTTACTGGTATAAGCA
>CM044554.2:16444262-16519262 GCA_024416835.2 Perccottus glenii | reverse complement strand
GTGAATAATAGTCACATGTTAAATTTATGAAATATCTTATTAGACCAGTGTATGCACGTATAATATAATACATTTGTTTTTGTATACTATGACATATTTGCAGACAACACAGATTTTAAGACAAATATACATACAGTATCTGATGTATTGTTTTTTCTGATGAGCTATAGCATTGTGAGCATGTGTCTAGGTTTACAAAACAAAGTTAAGCATTAAAAACCTTCCTAGTCATGCTCCACTGAAAAAAAAAACTCCATGGCCAAATGCCATTTTATAATGTAATAAAATGTAACATTTATGATCAAATATTTGTCAAAAGCTACTACGTCGTCCCAACTCTGTGACAGAGTACCAAGTAAGAACCTTTGGTGAAGAGGTCAGGACTGCTGGTGAAAGGTGTAAAGCCAGTAAACAGAGATACACACTGGATCAATAAATTTAAATATTTTATCAAGCTTGCAGTTACATATTACCAGTTAAGTACACCATTAAGTTCACTTAAACCATAGTCATCCAGTAATGTGTACATGAATGTTTACACATACAATGTCCCTCAAGTCTAGTCATGGATCTCTTTTATCTTTATTTATTCATTTGAATTTTAAAAGGGATCATGTAATTATTGCATGTCTCTGATGTTTTTCATAGAGGAGATGGTTGTGAGGTCAAGGAACAACAGAGGACTATTTTCAAAAGCCAGCAGACCATTGTGTTCTCTTACACAGAGACAGGAAGTGAAGATAATCTCATACCATTGCTACAAGCAGCAGCATTGTTGATTCCATATCAGCCACAATATTACCCAACTCAATAAAGATATGGGAAATAGTAAAAGGTGGAGTCAAAATCCAGTGAGTCTGCAAAAACATGTCATGACAAACTCACAAATCTTGAGATGCATTCATGTAAGAACATGAATTAAATAGTAGTAATTAAATGTGAAATGTAATAAGTATTCATATATGCCTTCACTTTTGCTGGTGAAGCTTTTTATGATTTTCACAGTCTGCTTGACACAATGGCCCCCGACAATGACACAATGGCTGGAATGTTTACCACCACTGTTGTGGTTTAGCTTCCAAAATGAGATGTGACTCTTCCTGTCTGTCAGCACGAGTCTTTGAAATGCATCCTTCTTTACTTGTATACCCACCAAGGAAGAGACTACTAGAGACACGTCATACTATAGACACGTACACAACAGGACCAACCTCACCCCGGACCATATTTTCAGTTTATTGGAGGTATATTTAAACACTACTTATTTCTAGTTCAAAGGTAACTTCTACAGGCAAAAACATGGCTGTCTCCGATTGTGGCTAACCTGTCCATGGAGTAAGTGGAGAACAGAGCTCTGGTCTCTTCCCAGGTACAGTGCCCAGTCACTGGATCAGATATGTTAATGACACGTGGGATAAAATCAGAACCCGGGAAGAAGAAACCTTCACAGAACACATCAACGCAGTGGACAAGAACATATAGTTCCCCCGTGAAGATGCCATGGATAATAGCCTGGCCTTCTTAGTGTGCAGTGGTTATTTGTGAGGACAGGACGTGTGTGTGTGTGTGTGTGTGTGTGTGTGTGTGTGTGTGTGCGTGCGTGTGTGTGTGTATGTGTGTGTGTGTGTGTGTGTGTGTGTGTGTGTGTGTGTGTGCGTGCGTGCGTGAGTGTGTGTGTGTGTGTGTGCGTGCGTGCGTGCGTGCGTGTTGTGTGTGTGTGTGTGTGCGTGCGTGCGTGTGCGTGTGTGTGTGTGTGTTTGTGTGTGCGTTTATGCGTGTGTGTGCGTATGTGTGTGTGTGTGTGTGTGCGTGCGTGCGTGCGTGCATGTGTGTGTGTGTGCGTATGTGTATGTATGTGTGTGTGTGTGTGCGTGTGTGTGTGATGTGTGTGTGTGTGTGTGTGTGTGCGTGTGTGCGTGAATGCGTGTGTGTGTGTATGTGTGTGTGTGTGTGTGTGTGTGTGTGTGTGTGCGTGTGTGCGTGAATGCGTGTGTGTGTGTGTATGTGTGTGTGTGTGTGCGTGCGTGCGTGAATGCGTGTGTGTGTGTGTGTATGTGTGTGTGTGTGTGTGCGTGTGTGCGTGTGTGCGTGAATGCGTGTGTGTGTGTGTGTGTGTGTGTGCGTGTGTGTGCGTGAGTGCGTGAATGCGTGTGTGTGTGTGTGTGCGTGTGTGTGTGTGTGTGTGTGTGTGTGTGTGTGTGTGTGTGTGTGTGTGTGTGTGTGTGTGCGTGCGTGCGTGCGTGTGTGTGTGTGTGTGTGTAAAGGACCTACAAGACACCGGGAATGCATTTGGAGGCTCACTCCGTTTATTTTCTGACAATCATTGTTTATATGAAATTACAATAGGAATCTAGGAATCTGTTACACTAGGACTCTTGGATAATCATTACTGTTAGTGCAAAATTCAGTAAGGGTGTATAGTATAACATCATTTATTATATTAATTAGTTAAAAATATAATATATAATCCATTTTTATTACAGGCTTTTTGAGGGCCGTCCCATGTCCTGGGCCTTGGGTAAACAGTACCCTTCCCCCCAGTCCGTTGCCCTTGTGCGCAACTATACTTCAGTTAACCTTCAATTAAAAACAGTCAACTCTGACTCCATTCCTCTACACTAAAAGTACTTCCTCTGATCGCTCTCTGTTTGTGCATGCGCCCTCAGCCCCACCCCTTTCCCTCTCACAGATGCTCTGCTTGCATGTGACTGTATGAACTTAGTTTTGTTCTGCTTTAGTGCTATTCATCAAGAAAGCTGCATTCATTTACTACAAGTCTACAGAGTCTCAGAATGAAGCCAAGCTTTATGAGCAATTTACAACAAAAATGTAAGTAGCCTATAGTTCAAAAAGACTCGACCGTGTGAGTGTAGCTCAGAGGAGCAGCGGGAGACATGATCTGTGAACAGTGGGCTCTGAGCAGTAACAAATGCAACTTCCTTCCTAATAACTAACATTGTAAACCAGTTTAGTATTATTTTGTTTTTGTTTTAGGCCAAAAAATGTTAGTTGGTTGGACTAGCAATCTGCAATTTAAATTAACTAACTTATTTAAATTACCTAACTATTTACTAAACTAACCAACAACAGTGAAAAAACACGAGCATGCAACATGAGCAGTATAAAAATAAAAATAAATAAAAAGAAACCTGCTAGTAAACAGATTTATAAGGCTCAGAAGGAGCCTGTTATAATGTCTAAAGGAAACTAGATAAAACCTAATACCCTGGCAGCGGCAGCTTTGGTTTTATATTTAATTAAATTTTTATTTTATTACATTACTGTTGAAGTTTACAAGATTTTACAAGAACTATTTTAACTGCTATAGTGTTGTTTAAAAGCACCTTATTTGTGTTTGCTAACCAAATTTTATTGTTTTGTTCATATAGCAGTACTTTTGAAATAAAAGTGCACATTACAGTACTTGTATAATTATGTCCAGTCCCACAAGAAATATTGTAAAGCATGAGATGTACATTATAATAATTTCTGGTTCATTTCAAATCAGAAAAGGGACAGAAAAGGCGTATCTTTGCACAACCAATCACTATTATCACCTTGTGACTAAATCTTCAATCTGAGTGGGAAGACCTCAGTTGTGCAACAGAGTGATGTGCCACAATGTTCGAAAGGTTGGCTCTGTTGATTCTTTTAAGTGCATTCAGTAAGTTTTTACAGACCTTTAAGATTTATGATGAATGATTTCTGTATAATAACTTTATTTCCTTATTGTTTTTTTTTTACAGTCATCATTCAAACTAAAGAAGATGTTGATCTGATTTCTCTGACTGTGCTCAAACCTGGGGATAACTTCACTCTGAGCTGTTCAGTAGAAAAAACTGAGTCTGGGCTGTTTTACTGGTTCAAGATGAGTTTTGGAACAAAGATCCAAACCATTGCTCAGGGCTCTTATGACACAATACAGACTAAAGGAAAGTTCAAGAACTCAAGATTCAGAGTCTCAAAAGTGAGCACTACGTATTTTCTTGAAATTATTAATGTAACCAAAGAAGATGAAGCCTCGTATTTTTGTCAAGCTGGAGCATCATACAAAATGACTTTCTTCAATGCCTCTTTTTTGACAGTAATAGGTGAGCATTCATGAATTTTAATTCAAACAGTAATTATAGTTAATTGTGAAATTTGGTGAAAATGTTTTTTGTAAACTTTTGTTGTGAATTACAGACCAAAGAAGCCATACAGTCTACGTGGAACAGACTCCGTCAGTTTCTGTACGGGCCGGGGGCCCGGCAGTGTTTCACTGTTCACTTGTGTCCAAGAAAAAGGAACAGGTCCAATGTCCTCCTAAAAGCAACGTGTTCTTGTTCAGAGCTGGATCAGCCAAATCTTCATCGAGCATCCTTTACACTTATAGTAACCAGACTGATGAAGAGGACCAAAAGAAATGTGTCTACAGTCTGTCCAAAAATGAGTGGAACACCTCTGACGATGGGACATACTACTGCGCTGTGGCCACATGTGGAGAGATTCTGTTTGGTGAAGGAACACAAGTGGAGATAAGTGAGACAAGTGAGTGAAAATACATCATCAGTTTAAATCAACCAACTGTCAGGTTTATATTTTTAAACATAAGCTGACATTCATTATTATATTTTTGTTACTGATGACGCTATAATAATAAGTCAATAAGAGTCACACAAAGCCACATGGTTTGTAATAACAGATTAAGAATTTTAAGATGACACAACATGATGCAAGAGAAGGCTTTAATATGGTTGAAGAGTCTTTAGCTACTTTTTGAAGTCTTCTACTCTTCTCTTCTTGTCTTTCACCCACACTTCTACATGAGCACCAACACAAGCCTCACAGTCCGTACTTGAGTCACAGTCTTCTTTACAACTAAACAAGCCAAACCCTTTTTTATTGTCTTGTGTTCAGAAAGCTTTAAGAGCCTAAGACCTAAGACATCAACATGGACAAGGTGCGTTTGGAAGACATACCACAAAAGACACAAAAAACCCGCACACAGTCTCACTCTTATTCAAAATTTATTTTAGCAACGTTTTGGTCAAAAGACCTTTTCAGGAAAGCCTTGATTGAAGTCATTATGGTGAAAAATTAAGTCAAAGAGTTGTCCTGGATATTTAGGTTTGTACCTTGTCTTGTTTTCTGCCCAAAAGAACATTTTTGTATTATTATAGTGATCCCAGTAATCAGTGGCGGCTGGGGTTTCTGAAATGAGCGGGGCTATAATAAAACTATATATTATTAGCCCAAAGTTTGTCTGCATGTTCCAGAATATTTTTTCCTTAATGTCAGAGCTGTAGTCTGAGTCTTAGGCTTTTTTTGTTTTGATAAAGTCTGTCTCAATATTGATCACTGCTTAATTAGTTCACCTTCTCCCAATGAAGGCTCTGGCATTGGCCTGAGAGCGTTATGGCTCTGTGGGAAGCGACAATTTTGAATTTTTATGATTTTCAACAGCGTGCAGAAACCGAGGCTTGTGAGGAGTATTTGATCATTACCGGGAAGCTTATACTGTGTTGCATTTGTTGGTAGTACCACAAAATGATCGGGACCCGGTGTGAAAATATTGTAAAGTAATAATAGAACAAGCACGTTTGATGTCATGGTCACCTCTCCTTCAGTTGTCACAGACTGTTACTGTTACAGTCAGGTAACATTATATTGGTACATTGACACAATTCTAATCTTTTTGCTCTATACACCATCACAATGGATTTGAAATGAAATGAACAAGATGTGCTTGTTGTCAGTTAAATGACTGTAACTGACAACAAGATAGAAAAGACAAATATTTGCCCTTACCTTGCTGCTTGCTCTGTCCAGAAAACATACAGCATCCAATAAGTGCTCTTTGTCCACCTTTATCTGACTCCATAGGTTTCCAGTAATAATATATTCACCATTTGTTGCTATGAACACACATACAGACCAGTCCATTTGGGTTCAAAGAGGTCCCGAGGTCTGACAAAATAAATGAACTTGATCTGTGACGGTGTTACAGCAGCAGCAGATACTAGCATGTAGCATTAACATCTCCGCTAACAGCAATGGTCTTGATTATTGAGATCCCAAGATGCAGAGCAGTACGAGTGATGGGTGATGTTGATGATGATGATGTTAGTCTTTTATTTTTCTAAATTTGATTGGTTAATTTGTTTCAGATATCATTCAATTCTGGGCTCACCAAGCTTCAATGTGACATGCAGACAGACAAAACAGACTAAGTGCTTACATTTTTAAATAATATCCAAGCCTCTCCCATGGAACCTCTAAAATGGTCCTCGTGTAAGGGCGCCGCCATACGGCGATTTTACAGCGAAATACAGCGATATACATCCGTCCACCAGAGGGCAGGCTCCAAAAGCGGAAATATAAGGAGAAACCCAATGGCGACTTTACAAGTGTAAAAATCATGTTTACAGCCTGGTACAAAAGATCGCTCCGGTCTCTAGAGCTAAGTTTTTACTACGTGACAACTCTGGGGGGGGTGAATTTTTGATTATTACGTTGGTTTATGCTATCTAAAAACTATACTTTTACTATGGAGTAAAAGCCGAAAAGCCCGGATGTAACGGCCATTTTATTGCCCATTCGTAATGACAATATTGGTGAATAGGGGACCAATGGGCGGATATCATCCATATTTATACTATCTATGATAATATCACATACATATACTCCTGGGTAGATTAGGCCTAACTTAGTAGCTGTAAACTTTTCTTTTTCTCTATGCATAGTTTTTATCAGGGAGTGTGATTGCCCTATTGCCCTCTATAGGCCAGCCGCCACTGCCAGTAATGTTACTGTACATGTGGCATGGGTTTGTTTATATTTATATACTTAACTTTGATGTTTGTGTCCTTGCAGGAGTGGACATGTTGTGGCCAGTTTGTGTTGCTCTTGGATTATTGCTGCTCTGTTCTATTGTGATCAATGTTGTGATTTTCTGCAGAACAATTGCACATTCCAAAGGTATGCAGTGGATATATGGCATTTTTACCACCAACAAATTTAAATATTCTTCATAAATGTTGATGTAATATGATTGTAAACCCCTGTCATGGCATCTGCAATATTTTGGTTGTATTTATACAGCACAATCTATACACTAGGATATCCAAAGTTCTTAACAGAAATAAAGGACAAAAGTTAGGGATGCACCAAAATGGAAATTGTAGGCTGATAGTGTTACTGATGTTTAAATTAAAATAATGGCCAATAACAATACTTTGTACGTATTTTCTGGTATTATCTTTCCTTTAGGGAAACAAAAAAAAAAAGTCATAATAAAAATATGTCTTTAAAGCAATGTATTTATTAATTATGTCATCTGCAGATAGAATGACTAAATAATAACAGACCACATGTAGTAAAGTAGTAACAGTAGTAAAAGTAGCCTAGGTAGGCTAATAAAGTGAAATTCTCCTCCTCAGACAGCTGCGAAAATTTGATGGAGAATATAAACCTAGACTTAAACAGTTTTCATTTGGGTCATTATTGGTTTCTTACAGATTAAAAAATTTAATTCTGACGGTGTTAATAAGTTTCAGGCATTTGTACGCACAAACCAATCAGAGTAAGTTGAGTATCCACCCAGAAACTAGGATAAAAAGGCTGACAGAGCCTCGTTAGGGAAGAGGATGACATACAGTGAATATAAAATTAAACTTTTCACCAGGCACAAGAAAATATGTGGGACAAATTCTTAATCAATCAACGGGATGCTCAATTTAAGCTTTAAATGCTGCTCCGCCTTACATAAAGTTAAATATCTTAACATATGTCTTTAGAAAAAAAAAGGTTTAAAAATTATAAACAAAGAACAAATAAATCCTTAGAATGAATAAAATCTGACCTGCTGATTATTTCCTTCACTGAACCTGAGGTGGAAACGGCACAGATGCGGCTCTCGAAAATACAGTACAGACCTGATTATTTTTAATCTATAAAGTTGAAGTTTTTATTTTCTTAATTTAATAATGTTCGTGTATTTGCTAGTTAACTAATGTATCAGATGCTTCACAAGGCCATGATCTGTGCCCAGAACTCTTGTGCAAGTATCTCCTAACAGCCACCACAGCGCTGGCCTCAGGGTGTGCTGCAGCCCCCTAAGCACTCCTACTTCCCACGGTACTGTGTGTGGAAATAGTCAATATATTGACCTATCGCACGATATATAGAAATGAGATGATTGCATTTCCCTCTGCAGTATATCGCAGCAGAGTTCACCTGGCCATGCCTCTACATGAATGCACAGTAGACTACACACTTTAATACTAAAAAGACAGGGAATAATCTAATACGGATTGAGGCTTATTTAATGATGAGTTTTAGTTTGCTACATTTAAACTGTTTCACAAACACAGAGCAGAGCTGCAGTCAGATGAGATAGACAAAATTAAGCATATTCTGCCATTTTTAAAGTTGTTCAAAAAGTAGCCCACTCTAGCAGGAAGCTAAAGGAAAGCTCACGGGATGAGTTTCACAAACTCCTCCCTCTGAGCTTTACCATGGAGACCCCGACAAGTGCTTTTACTCACCAAAATTATCTCTAGCCTTTTAGGTGAGCTTTGATAATGAGCTGTTACTGTAGTTTTATTATTTCAAATTAAACACAAAGGCTAGAGGCTGACTCAAACCTTGGTTTGTTAAATAAAGATAGAGCTGTGAAAGTATCATCACAAACAAATCACAATATAAATATAGAATATTAATTTATCCCTCATCCTTTTGTTGATAGGCAAGGCAAGGCAATTTTATTTATATAGCACAATTCATACACTGGGTAACTCAATGTGCTTTACAGGAATAAAAGACAATTTACAAGATTTAGAAACATAAACATAAGACAAATTAAAACATTGATATTGTAGGTACACAGATTAGCTTAATAAGCAGAGAAAATAAAAGAGTTTAAAATATTTTGAATGCATTTAGTCTCTGCATATTGTTAATATCAAAATATTGTGAACTATATGTTAGATGAATTATTATTTTATCTCTCCCTGCTCCCAACCCCCCATAACTGGTCATGTGACCTTTGACATTCGTGCCCAAAGGCACATTGCCCAGAGGAAACATTGCAGCATAAAGTGGTATTACAATTGTTAATAATTGGTGGATTTGCCAATGTCCTATGTATGTCAGCCTCTTAATAAAGACCAATACTGATGTTAAGCCGATGTTGGTGCATCCATAGCAAAAATAGGTAAAATACTTGAAAGTTATCATTAGGCAAGGCAAGACAATTTTATTTATATAGCACAATTCATACACTGGGTAACTCAAAGTGCTTTACAGGAATAAAAGACAATTTACAAGATTTATATTAAGAAAAATAAGAAAAAAATAAAAACATTTTAAAAAGAAGAGTGCAGATAAAAGAAAAAAACAGATAAAAGAAAAAAACATTACAGAGAGTAGGTGGAACTAAAAGGGAATGTATTTAACTTGAACTTTATTGGCCTTTTTGTTGCATAAAACTGAAATGCTGCATCATCCTCTTCATTAATATATATATAAATCTAAATATATATATATATATATCTTTTTTTTTACAGAAATAATTCCTACGTCCAATCAGGCTGAACTTGTGGATAGATTAATGGAAGACCAAACAAACTATGAGGTGAAGTATAATCATGTCAATCTGTTGTATATGTTTTTTTTGTGGTTAGAAGGTTGGCGGTTTGATCCCCACTCTTCCCATTTTATACTGTTGTTGTGTCCTTGAGCAAAACCCTTCACCCACCTCGCCTCTCGTGTCTGTGCCACTGGTGCATGAATGTGTGTGATTGTAGCAGTGTGCTTGATCAGAGAGGCTGTTAGTGCTGCTGGTTTGGCTGCCACGTCTCTCCATCAGTCTGGCCCAGGGGTCACTTACTACCACAGTGTGAAGGTGTGAGTGCTTGTGTGTGTGAATAGGTGTGAATGAAGGCATGATGCATGTACTCTATGCATACTACGTATATGTGCTATATAAATGCATCCTATTTACCATTTACTGTTTTTAAAACTTTTAAAAAGATGTTGAGATAACATTTGTTTGTAATTGTGATCCACAGGATGGTCATTTGACAGCTCTGAAATACGTAACCATGGATTTTCGTTTGAGAAAAGCCAAAAGATACAACTATAAAAATGAGTTTCTTCAGGAGGGTTCATACTCTGCTATTCGTGACTATCAGTGAAGTATTTCACCATCGCAGTTGTAATTGTGAGGAGACAAAATTTATATCCTATGATCTGCATTTATACACATGTATTACTCAGAGATGGAGATCGAGTTCTGAACTCAGACTCGAGTCGAGTCATTAGGCTTGTTTTTGTGACTCGTGACTCGACTCGAGGGTAATCCTCGATGACTCGACTCAAACTCAGACTTGCCTTTGTATGGCTTGAACTTGAACTCGTTTATTCTACAAGGACTTGTGACTCGACTCAGACTTGAGAACAGATGACTCGCAAGTCACACTTAGCGACAACACCACACAACCTCTGCCTGTTGCATGTGTTCAGAGCGGGACGAGCTACTGTAAATGTAACCCAGAAGTTGGGCCTAAATAAATAATAAAATTAAAAAAATAGGCCTTTATAAGCTCCAGCCCTAATTGATATCCCACAGTCAGAACTCCATTAAATGTGTTAAATAAAAAAGGTTTGAAAAAAAAATCCCAATCAATATGTCAGTTTGTCTCCACAGTTTTCAGATTTGTAACTCACTTTGGTTTGACTTGGACTCAACTTGGACCTTTTTTTAGTGACTCAGACTTGTCTTGACTCGGACTTGACTTGAAATTTTTTAGATGACTTGGACTCGGACTTGTACTTTAAGTGATCATGATGACGACTCGACTCGAACTAGTCTTTGGTGACTTAGACTTAGACTTGGACTTGAAAACTGGTGACTACAACACTGCTATAACTTAATTTTTATGTCTGCATTTTGGAGTTGTACATTTCTTAAGAGTTTCTTCACAATGCTTTGGCTGTATGTTAAAGGAACTGCTTAGATGACAAACACATATTTGTATTATATTATTCTTTCTTTTCCTCTGTGGCCAGATGAACAAAGTGATAGAAGCTCAAATCCTGGATATCTTTTTCTACTCACGTCTCATGTCTACAGCCTCTATTTCCTCAAATGCAAAATCTGTGTTTCTAAAATTAACAGTTAATCCTGTTGCAAAAAATACTTTGCGTCATTTATCAATTTGTCTGTCTATGCTCTGTAAACCTGTAACAAGTAATGAACTTGTTACTCCGCAAACACTTTCTCCCGGCTCTTTTGGTACAAGTGTTGGAGCTAAGACTAAGAGAATAAAAACTATAAAACCATTGTAAAGTTTGTCTGTTTAATTTCACTCAGAAAAAGGTATAAGTACAGCGCTGTTACACAACACGATGTTAAAATAAGGTCAGCCCACGTTGCATCAGTATTTTTGCCACTATGTTTCCAGCCAGGGCTGACCAAATGGTTATAAGTGGTTTCAACAGATGAGGTATTTAGAGTACTAATCTAGGGTGTAGTGTAGCATACAAAGTGTGCAAATAACATAAAGAAAAGTTATAAAATTTGTTTATTTTTATTTTTATTATAAAACACTAATAAAGAGAAGCGCACGTATCTCCTCTATTCATTAGGTTACACTGGCTCTCGGTTGACGCCCGCATCAAGTTCAAAGCTATGCTCTTGGCCTACAAGACCACCACTGGTTCTGCACCCTCATATCTTCACTCACTAATACAGACCTACGTTCCTACCAGATCCCTGCGCTCTGCAAATGAACAACGTCTGGTGGTACCATCCCAAAAAGGAAAAAAATCACTCTCACGTACCTTCTCTGGATCTGTTCCACATTGGTGGAATGATCTACCTGCTGCTACAAGATCAGCAGATTCTGTAGCCATCTTTAAAAAACACCTGAAAACACATCTCTTCCGTCAACACCTGACTGACAAACACTGAGTTCTACTTCCTTTCTATCGATTCTTTAAAAAAAAAAATATATATATATATATTCTCTTATCCTTAGCATTGTATACTGCGCTGGGTTTAAACTGACTAGTTTTTTGTGCACTTATGCTTTTTGTACCTTGTGTTGTTAAAATTGCTTCCATTGTTATCCTCACTTGTAAGTCGCTTTGGATAAAAGCGTCTGCTAAATGACTAAATGTAAATGTAATGTAAATGTAGGTTACCTGAAACACTAATCTGGATCTGGTTTTCATAGACATTGTCTGTCTCGGGTGACTCATACTCACAGTCTTCCTTCTCCCCATCCTTGAGCTCTGTGGACACAAGATCATATACTAAATTTAAGATTTTCTTTTACATTTGTGTAGTATTTACATTAAAATACCATGACACCTTTATACAGTATCATGTTCATCATTTAACTGCATTATACCACACTCACTATAGTGATGATATAAAATAATACGAGGTAGTAACGGAACCCTTACCTAGCTCAAACCAACAACCTGTGTCACTGTCTTGTGGTGAGTTCCAACTGTACTGAAGGTGAACATGCCCTGGTTGCCTCATTAACATTATGTTCAAAAGGGGACAGTTTATATCACCCTCCCTCCACTGTGCCATCTGTTGACAAGTGCACTGCAAGAGGGAAAGAGGGCCAATAAACCCCACCAACCCCTTCTACCAGATGAGAAGCAACATAACAATAGCAGCGCCTTGTAAATTCCTTCATTGTATGGAAGATAAATATGGCGCCTTGATAGGAGCTTTTATGAGCGCAGACGGAGCAGAGTAAAATAAAGAATTAACCCGCAGCCATTGTGTGAAAGCTCCTTGCTGTGATTATTCTCTGTTGCCATCAATGACTCAGAGATCATCTTCCTCATTATTTACCCATTAATTAACCTCTCTACACAGCAATAAAGGGACGGGCTGTGCTCAGCAGCATGTGAAATGGGTCATCAGAGAGCTACAGTACACCGGGTGTTCCGAAAACTAGTCAGTATCTGGTGTGACCACTCAAACACAGAGCAACACACAGTGATCAGGTTGTTGACTGTGGCCTGTGGAATGTTGGTCCACTCCTCTTCAATGGCTGTGCCAAGTTGCTGGATGTTAACAGAAACTGGGACACACTGTCTTATACACTGATCCAGAGCATCCCAAACATCCTCAATGTTTGATGAATATGCTGGCCATGCAAGAACTGGGATGTTTTCAGCTTCCAGTAATTGTGTACAGATCGTTGCAACATGGGGCCGTGCATTATTATGCAGCAACATGAAGTGATGATTGTGGATGAATGGCACAACAATTGGTCTCAGGAGCTCATCACGGTACATTCAAAATGCCATCAATAAAATGGTCCTGTAATTGCTGTCCATAACATATGTCTGCATATACCCATACCCCACTCAATCAGCAAACCGCTCACCCAAAAAAAGTTTTAGATCTTTGAGTTCAGCTCATGAAAAATGGGGGCAAAATGGAACAGCTGAGCAGTTACTTTTGGTCCCTTAAAAAGTAGGAGGCACATATACAAACTGTTGTAATTCCTACATTGGATTTCATTTCAAATCCATTGTGGTGGTGTATAGAGCCAAAAAGATTAGAATTGTGTCGATGTCCCAATATTTATGGACCTGACTGTATTTTCTCAGTTAAATTAATTAATGCCAGTTCAGTTGATCTATTTTTACTAAATCCGTATTGACTGTCATTAAGTAGGTTGTATTTTGCAATAAAGCCATCTAAACGAGCAATGAAAGGTTTTTCTAGAATTTTGGATAGTTGGGGCAATATGGAGATAGGTCTGTAGTTTGTATACTGGTGGCTGTCTCCACTTTTATAGATTAAAACAACCTTTAGTTTCATTTGGTTAGGCTACGTCCTGCACATGTGCAGCCGCCTTAAGGCTTTCCCCAGCCCAAAAGGATTGGAGGATGTCTAACTTCTTGGACAGTTGTCCCATAGAGCGTTTCTTTAGAACAAAAGGCATAGCCCCAGCTATGTCCTGCAGCTAACTGAGAAGGCTGCAAGTTCTAGGCTGTTTAAGAGCTGCTAACCTATCCGCCCGTACAGACGGGGGCTTAATGCTGCAGTTTGTACAGGCGTTATCCGTGAGACCCTCCCTGAGATGACCAACCACCAAGCAGGAGGGGCATAGATCATGGCCATCCTCAGGCTGGAGGGGGTCAAACATGCCCTACAGCACAGACTCCAGCATGACAGTCAAAACTTCACTAGACCTATATAGGAGAGGTCAGGTTGAGCAAGCAACGCCACTAGCAACCCCCAGTACGGTACAAGCACCACTGCAAATCACCTTGCGCCGAAAACGCCACTAGTGATTCCACCGCAGATGCTACTTGGAACTGAAGTTACATTACTAACCCTCGTTCCAATAATATGTAAATCAAATAAAACTCATACTTAAGCCAAACACGGCAGCAAATCAAATGTATGTAGCTCACCAAAACACGGCGGCAAATAAAAAATATATAGGTCAGCCGAACACGGAAAGCATATCAAACTTGTATATCAAAAGTGGACTTACCAGCCGTTGCAATAACAACTGAGGACCCTGGCTTACCTGCGTCCGTAAATGCAATAATCAACAACTAGCTCGTGCAGCCCCTGGAGGGCGAGGCACTCCCACTGCTCCGAATGTGGTTCAGAAACTCACCGATCACTAGGCTACAAGCTACGAGCTGAGTAAATTAACAATTGTGGAGTGTATAACACAAGCCACCACAACGCAGTCAACCTATGTGCGAGAAGACAAAACCGGACTGAGCTCCTGGTATCACGTGATTATATAGCCCCGTGGGTCACCGGGAGGTCACAAGTGACTTTGTTGGTATTAGATTCTCGACCTGCGCATGCGCAAAGATGATCATTCAGTGCTTAATGCGACCCCCCTTGCGGTCAGGAGGGATGAAATAGAACTTAAGTTTCAAGTTTATGCATTGCTAGACAGTGAACATTTCCATTAATGTTACAATGGGCCATTTTTCAGATAATATGAATGATAACACAATGTTAGTGGTGTGGTCATAGTTAGTGGTTGGGTGAAGTCATTTATTGTCAAACAATTGTGTTTACTCTTTTTAAATCATAATGACAACAGAAACTACCCAAATGACTCTGATAAAAAGTTTACATACCCTGGTGATTTTGGCCTGATAACATGCACACACATTTACATTCAAATTTAGTCATTTAGCAGACGCTTTTATCCAAAGCGACAAGTGCTACAAGTGAGGATAACAATGGAAGCAATTTTAACACCACAAGGTAACAAAAAGCATAAGTGCACTAAAAACTAGTCAGTTAGAACCCAGCACAGTATACAAAGCTAAGGATATGAAAGAATTTTTATTTATTTATTTTTAATAGAAAAGGAATCAATAGAAAGGAAGTAAAGTTCAGTGTTTGTCAGTCAGGTGTTGATGGAAGAGATGTGTTTTCAGGTGTTTTTTAAAGATGGCTACAGAATCTGCTGATCTTGTAGCAGCAGGTAGATCATTCTACCAATGTGGAGCAGATCCAGAGAAGGTATGTCAGAGTGATTTTTTTCCTTTTTGGGACGGTACCACCAGACGTTGTTCATTTGCAGAGCGCAGGGGTCTGTTAGGAACGTCTGTATTAGTGAGTGAAGATATGAGGGTGCAGAACCAGTGGTGGTCTTGTAGGCCAAGAGCATAGCTTTGAACTTCATGCGGGCATCAACCGGGAGCCAGTGTAACCTAATGAAGAGATGAGTTACATGCGCTCATTGACACAAATGGGTTTAAATGGCTACTAAAGGTAACCATCTTCCCCTGTGATCGTTTTGCTTGTATTCAGTGTGCGTGTATAAAAGGTCAGTGAGTGAGTTTCTGTGCTCCTGACAGACCTTTGTATATTCCTTCCAGTGCTGCACTGACTTTTCTGTATTCTGAGTCATGGGAAAAGCAAAGAAATTGTCATAGGAAAAGGCTCATATTGCTGGAAAAGGTAATTGAACTGCATAAAACAGGAAAGGGATATGAAAAGATGTCCAAGGAATTGAGAATGCCAATCAGCAGTGTTCAAACTTTAATAAAGGAATGGAAAATGGGATTCTGTTGAAACCAAACCAAGGTCAGGTAGACTGACCAAAATTTCAGCCACAGGCAAGCCTCAAAACAAAGTAATTTGGATTAATGAGACAAAAATTGAAGTTTTTGGCCTTAATCATAAACGCACATTTGAAGAGGAGTCAGCAAGGCCTGTGATGAAAAGTAGACCATTCCTACTGTGAAAAATGAAGGTGGATCGTTGATGTTTTGGGTATGGGTGCGCGACAAAGGCACAGGAAACTTGGTCAAAATTGATGGCAAGATTAATGCCACATGTTATCAGAAAATACTGTCAGAATATTTGCCCTCATCAGCCCCGAAGCTGCACATGGGACATAAAGAAGCTTAAAGTGAAGGTTCTGGACTGGCCGTCTCAGCCTCCTGACCTTAATATCATTGAGCCACTCTGGGGAGACCTTAAACATGCAGTTCATGCAAGACAGCCCGAGAATTTACAGGAACTGGAGACTTTTTGTCAAGAAGAATGTGCAGATTTACCATCTGAGAAACTAAAGTGCCTCATTCACAACTACCACGAAAGACTTCAAGCTGTCATTGATGTTAAAGGTGGCAGTACATGGTATTAAGAACAAAGGTATGTAAACTTTTTATCAGGGTCATCTGGAAGTTTCTATTGTTATTATGATTTAAAAAGACTAAACACAATTGCTTGAACAATAAATGGCTTCACCCAAACACACCACTAACATTGATTTATCATTCATTTTCTTTGAAAAATGGCCAAACAATCAGATATTCTGCCAGTGTGTATACACTTATGAGCACAACTGAGATTGATTTTATAAAAACAGAACTTGTGGGAAAGGCTTAAAATATAACCATTTCTCTAACACATAATGTTCCCACCTTGTAATGTTACTCAAACAAGTTCAAAATGTCCCCTCGGTGATTCTAGGTGCCTCAACAAACACTGTTGAGTAGGAAGGTGGTGTATTGTGGTTGATAGAAAAATACATTTCTTATTCTTTCACTTTCACTAAAGATTAGGCCGATAACTGACAGCAACCTTTTACCTATTTCCTGGCAAAGACGATGGGTGGATGACACTAAATAAATGTTCTAAAGCTGTTGTACTCTCTCAGATGTTAACTTTTCCAGTCCTGACTTACAATTGTTTTAACCAGCTGCTGTGATTGCATGGAAAGTTAGTATTTTGACTATAATAACTTTTTGTTGTAATTATGTTGTCTTATTGCTGAAAGTTGCACTGTACATCAGTTACTAGAGGAAAGAAAGAACTTAAATTTATTCAGTGGTGTTGTTATTGGCCCAAAGTTCTTCAAGTTTTCCATAAATACATAAGTCACTTCTAAAAGACTAGAGACCCCCAAAATGTAGTGATAATATTGTTTATAAAGAATAGACACTGGACAACTGATGAGCAGAAAAAGCTAAATTATTTTTTTTAATCAATTGCATTTAAGCAGATATTAATAATAAGATTTACAAAAGTTATCAGTTGCTAAGTGTATATTTAATTATTATTGCCTATCAGTTAAAAAGCAATGCGTCAAAAATATAAAAGAAAAACAAGTTAGGGATTTTTTTTAATACAATGATACTACAGTATCTCTGAAAAATTGTTGACTCTTAATGTAAAACTCTGACATCAGAGTAGACTACATGTTCCTCTGCAGACTTCACCGTCCTGCGCTGGGCTTTGTCAGCTCTTTTCTTGGTGAACTTTGGAGCAAAATATGTAACATCAGGATCTCTCTGTGAAAGATGATAATTTAATATTTGAAAAGACAACTTTTAAAAATGCTTGTTTCTCTTTTATACATCTTACCGACTGGTTTTGGCATTCCTCACTCACTGGTGCATCATTTGAATTTTGTTTGACTAAAAAAGAATTGAGATATTTCAGCATTTTTTTATTGGGAATATCGCCTTCTGATTTAGAATGAAACAGAACAAATAATGTTTTTTTTTACCATTGAGACAATCACAAGACTTCTTCATGATAAAACAAATGAGGACGAGTACAACAATGAGACTGATGCTTAAAGCAACACTGAGCACAATTAGGACTGCACTGGCCTTCGGTAAAACACACTTGTTTTCTGCTGCAATAAACAATATAGAAACTATATAAGTAATTGGTTAAATATTTAATTTGTGAGAAAATGCCTAAAAACGTAAAAAATAAATACAAATAAAAGAAAGAAAGAAAGAAAGATAATAAAAAGGGTGCAATTACCTTTAATGTGGACTTTGACTCCATTTCCAAAGAGGATGTGTCCACATGCTGCCACAGCACAGTGGTACGTCCCGGCGTCAGAGAGGCTCATGTTTTTGGAGAAAGTGTAGAAACATTTTAGAGGACCATGAGCTTCTGGACTCCTGTCACATTTAACAGAGCTGTTCCTCTGAGTGTAGACAAAACCAGGATCAGACTGACAATTCTTGTCTCAAATTTAGGCTCATCTGTGCAATCTGCAAAAGAAATAAATCCACATTTTGTCACAACAAAACTAAATTTACATGAATCATGTGGAATAAAATTTAAATGTCTAAACTACGGTGGCCGGAAAGTGCAAAACAACATTACAAAGTGTGAAACACGTTTACAAAGCACGAGACAAATTTACATTTTGGAAAACATTTTTACCAATCATAAAACACAATTGCATGGGGAAAACACTTTTACCAAGGACGAAACAAATTTACATTTTAGAAAACAAATTAACAAGACGCAAAACACTTTTACAAGTCCCGAAACAAATTTACAATGACTTCTTCACGGAAAGGGAATGTACCACACACCGGAAGTGACGCGGTGAAAGGTGTTGTTAGTGGAGTAAATTCGTGTTGTGGTTCATAAAGTTTATGGTGACCGAGCATGGACTGCGACCGAGGATGTTTTGCCCGTTTGTGGCAAACACATGAGCAGCTTAACGCGGTTTTGCTTTGCGTGTGGTCGGTGTTTGGAGTTCCTAAAGGACGCGCACCAGACGGAAACATCAGACATACTGCATCAATGTGTTCAATATTTTAACGAGGGCCACTCGTATGCTGTAATCGTGGACATGATGTCAAGTCTACACGGTGTAAACATCAGCTTGAGGACTCTTAAAAGTAAACTGAATGAAGCCGGGTTGTACCGCAGAAAGTATTATTCTTCTACAAACTCCGTGAGTAACGACATTAGATTGGAACTTCGTGGACCCGGACAACTATTTGGCTACCGCACGATGTGGCAGGTACTTAAACAAAAGTACAAATTTCGAGTGAAGAGGGATGATGTGATGAATTTGCTCCGGGAGCTTAATCCTCGAGGGTGTGAGAGCAGAACACGGAGAAGGTTTATAAGAAGAACTTACCACTCAATGGGACCAAACTATATGTGGCAGATGGTTATGATAAACTTAAGCCATTCGGTTTAGCCATATCGGGATGCATAGATGGATTTTCACGTAAAGTACTGTGGCTTGAATGTGGACCAACAAACAATAACCCAACAGTGATTGCTCACTTTTTCATGTCATGTGTGCGAAACCTCGGTGTCATCCCCATGAGACTGAGGACTGATTGCGGCACTGAGAACGGCATGATGGCTGCAATTCAATGTACGCTACGCCACCATCACAGTGACTACTACTCTGGCGCGTCCAGCCACATGTACGGCTCATCTGTAAATAACCAGCGTATTGAGTCCTGGTGGTCTATATTTAGAAAGGGAAGGTGAGTGGTCTTCATAAAGGGTCATTGTATCTTTTGGTCAATCGAACGAGTAATAAAAAACAAAAACGAGCACAATAAAGATTAATACAAAATTTAAAACAAATACAGCCCTCCAGGAAAAGAAGTTGTTCCTGAAAAGAAAATTGAATGACCAAAAGATGCAGACTATACATTTTATTACGACCAATCTTTGTATTATTCAAACATATGTGTTTATGGTTACAAGTATAACTACAATTTGTATAAATTTCAATAGGTCTCAGTTCTGGATGGAGTTATTTGCAGACCTTAGAGAAGTCGGATATTTCAGGAGTCATGAACATCAGTGCCTATTGAGATATTGCTTTGGTGATGTTATTCAGAAGGACTTGAATGAGTGTGTGAGGCTGTGGAACAGTCACAGGATTCGCCCTTCCAGAACAGCATCATGTCCAGGAGGAGTGCCCAATGAACTCTACTACTTACCACACAGGTAATACATTGATAATAAACAGATAAAAGTATTATAGTAACGGGGTCGGCAGTAGCTCAGTGGGTAGAGCAGTCGTCCTTCAACCAGAAGGTAGGTGGTTCGATTCCCACTCTACTTGCACAAACTAGTCCTTGATTTTTAGCTCAATCGCAACCAAACCAGTGCAGTTCATACTGTTGTTGTGTCCTTGGGCAAGACACTTAACCCACCTTGCCTCCAGTGACTGTAACACTGGTAATTACATTAAAACAATGTAAGTCGCTTTGGATAAAAGCGTCAGCTAAATGAATAAATGTAAATGGTTTAGTCTGAATGAAAATAAATGCTTATGTTTTTATTTAACATAGGTTTGGCTCCAGAGACTGCGGATTTCAAATCGAACAGGCTGAACTGGATGCCCTTCCTGAGGCTAGCCTGTCAATGACTCCTTGTGGGGACCCAAACATGCAGGAGTACTTGGACTTTGCCATGGAACACAGTCAGTTACAGAAGCCAGAGAACTGGGAGTCTGCATCAGAACTATACATAAAACTAAAAGAAATGGCTCAGTTATGAAATTATCAAAAAGGGAGTTTTTTTTGTAGTTGTGGAATACTGCTGTCTGTCTGAACACAATGTTTATGAATCTGTCACCCACAGCTTAAATGTTTTGAAGTGTAATGTCAATTAATCAAAAATAATATTTATTAAATTTTTGTAGTATAGAAAACAAAACTTCTTGAACTACTTGTTTCTTTATCTAAAACAGTGATTCACAAAGGGATCAGTTTGAGAGTCACAAATTTAAATCATTTTCAAAATGTTAACGGTGAGAAAAAAAAAACATGTTCACATACTCTTAAATTATAAAAACAATTGTGGCAACTCCACTTTAAAGTGAACCTTCAACAACAACGTTTACAGAGTCTTAACTCTAGGGGTCATCTATTGCTTAAAAACAACCAAATCCTGGACTATTTTGAATTCCAAAGTCCATTTGTGACTTAAACAAAGTGTATGAGTCTAGGAGTGGTAATTTCAAGGAGTTTGAACATGTATTTGCTATTGGGAAAGCAGAGTCATCCAGGAACTCTATTTGTGGCAGCGGTTCCAAGCCAGATGGGGGAAGTGACGACAGCCCTGTTGCAAACATCAAAACATCTTCCACAGACACAGCAGCCTGGCCTTCTGCAAAGAAAAAACAAATGTAATTGTACTGATTTTTATTACAAGTTTTGCAGCTCTGTTATCACACGATGCATATCATTTGATAGATATCCTCATACTGAACAACTTTGCCTCAAGAACTACTGCTGTCAATCAAATTGTCCATCAAAAATTTGCTATCATCTTAAAAACTTACTTGCACAAACTAGTCCTTGATTTTTAGCTCAATCGCAACCAAACCAGTGCAGTACAATTCTCTGGACATTATTGATCAATAATTATAAAAAAAAGAAGTTTAACTTTACCATTTGGGTAGCCATAACAGGGTCATTTAGAAATGGCATGGCAAAACACTCAAAATATGAGTGTGTATAAATGAAAACTCAGAACTTCACCAAAAGTAGTGTGCATATGAGGCATAAGATTCTAAAGAAGGATGCAAAATTTCATCAGACCATAGGTGGCTCTATAACTTTCAAAAAGCCTATGGTAAATTGCCTGTATTGGCCTTTTCCTTCTGTGATTTAGGTGGTTACTTTATTGCTAAATAAAACTTAACGTCTTTTGATGCTTAGGGCTGGCAATGCTTGAACCACCAATATCTGCTGCTTGCCGCTTTAAATGCAATGTTTTTTCTTAACTAGTTATAAAAAAAACAAAAACTAACAAACCTTCACAATCAAGGAGATAGTCTGCCCAGTAGCCCAGGGTTTGACTTTCTTTAAGTCTTCGATTACTCCCCGAAGGACTGAGGTCAGGTTTGAAGAGTCTTTCAAGGTCAATAGCAGTGAGTTGCTTTTCAGAGTGGCACAGGGCAGAGGCCAGCAAAGTAGGGTGTTGCTGTAGTGCAGTCAAAAACCCCAGGGTTGAAAGACCCTCCCTGAATCTACAGAGTGAACACACAGATTGTTTCAGTGCTGTGTAGTGGCAACTGAATTTAAATTAAAGAAAACTATACTCCACCTTAACAAACGTACATTTGTGTGTATGTGTATATGTGTGTGTGTGTGTGTGTGTGTGTGTGTGTGTGTGTGTGTGTGTGTGTGTGTGTGTGTGTGTGTGTGTGTGTGTGTGTGTGTGTGTGTGTGTGTGTTAGGGGTTAGGAAAATGATTTAAAAGAACCCTGTTTTCACATTGCACGTTAAAATGAATTGTTATAAACTAAGTATTACTCACCGAAGCAGCAGACTGGAATGACACAGATGGCTGAGTGGCTTATGCACTTACAAAGTCTACATGCCCCATGCACTTTTTCAAAACAGCAACAAGTCATCAAGAGTTTGATGGATCAAGTGAGCCTTAAACCTTCACTCTGCTGCCAGATGTGCAGTAGAGGTGGATGGATCACTTAAAGGGTAACTGGACTAATTTTCCTCATGAACTCTATGGAGGACTTAATCAGAAGGAAAAACCTGAGCTCTAATTTCTGTTTTTGCCTTGTTATTATGATGTATTGTGTAAGTTACAAATTCTGTCACGGTGACAAATTGGTAACAGATATACATGTTTGCATTAACCAAAGATGGGGACACTGAGGTATTTCAAACTAAAACTTCTTATATAAATACATAAAAAAGAAAATCTCATCACTACAAATATCATCTCACCTGTCAATTACAGATGAGTTGCAGTCAATAATATACCACTGGAGGTAGTCTGAAACAATTTCTCTCTTTTCTTCTACAGTAGCCACATGTCTCAGACAACCTGCTGTCTGTAACATTGTACTGTGTCTCATCATACATTCGTGCAGAGCATCTAATGAAGCAGCATTCCCAATCTGAAAAAGATTTAAAAAAAAAAGAGGCATAAACACCCCAGACAGTAACTGTTGGCACTATCTCTTTGCCTATTTTTTTAATCAGATACATACACAGCATAGTCTAAGCTTACACCATCAAAAATTAATAAATTATTTAAACAAATTCTTTACTGGATATAGAAAGTGAACACTGTCTCAAAACACTGCAGGAACTATGTCAAACTCTGCCCTACCAAACCGTAGCCTTATGCTATTCTCACCTCTTGCAAAGCTTTCCCTATTTCTTCATCAGTTATTGAATTAACTGGTGCTTTAAAGGAAGGCTGGCCTGCAAGATACTGTACAAGATCTTTCGACAGGAAATGGGGTCCTGGACCTCCATGCACAACTGACACAGCAATCATCTTTCCTGCCAGGTAGTATTCATCCTCCCTAACAGCTGTGAATGAATTCATATTGCAAAATTAAAACAAACAATGCATTATATACAGGGCCGGATTGGGACTCATTTTCAGCCCTGGAGTTTCATGCCTTAGACCGGCCCACTTTAGTTCCCGACTGACTATATTAAAATAATAAAATGAAAACCTAAGAATATAAGTCTGCAATAGGCACATTGTTTTCTACAGTATTTTTGTCTTGTTTTCAGTCCAATGGGGTAAGAAAAATAATTGTTTTAGTTTTAGCTTTTAAGCAACAACAAAAAATCACTTAATTTTTAGTTGTTGTTTTTTTTTCTCCAGAAAACAAGACATAATTTCTCCTGCCATTTCACTTGTAAATGTATCTTGAATTAAGAATATTTAGATATTTGAACTGGAAACAAGTAAGAAAATGATATTCATTGAGCAGGGCTCTTCATTACTATTATTTATTCTGAATGACAATCCTACCTGCCCATTCTGGTGTGTTGGGCTCATGACTGGAGCTTGGGGACGTTTCTGGGCCTCGCTCTTCACTGTTGGCAGCAAATGGTACTAGAGGCGGCTGCTGCTGAAGAGCTACAAGAAAAATTTTGATACATGAACGGTGGTTTACATACAACGTTGTTTTGCACGGTCGCTAGCATCTTGCACTGCTCCTAACTACCTACGTTAGCTTACTTACCCGCCTCGTCGTCTCCGTTTGTTTTGTTGAGAAAATATGTGCTCAGCTTTGAACATTTGGCCGCGTCAGTTTCCAAAGCTTTTTTGATTTATTTATTCTGGCCTTTTCAGTGCCGCCTTTGCGCTTTTTTTTATTATTTTGAGCAACTTGCAAAGGGGCCGTGTTAGGGGGCGGGGCCAGGGAGTCAAAACGTCATCATTGTCTTGCAGGCTGCACTCTGTTAAATAAAAGAGTGGAACTGCTGTAAAATAATAAATAAAAAGAGTGCGGCTGCGGTAAAGTAATAATAATAATAAATAAATGTTATAAGAATTCTATATGTCCAAAAGAATTCTATATCCTTATATTATCCAGAGAGACACGGAGACAGATTATATTATAAAAGCGAAAGGCCAGGTTTTATTCCTTGCAAGGAGAAGCAAAGTACACAGATATATCAAAGGTACATAGTGCGTTTTGCTTACAGAGGTAAGCAAAACATTACATTTTATATCACTGCCGTGGGGCTGTCAGTGGGAAGTGTATCTTGCATACACCCTCCCCTCAAGGCCCCAGCTCCAGGCTCCAGGTGCAGAAGTCCTCCGGCAAGCCATGTCTTTAGTTATGTCTACTCCATGCTTGGAATAACATGGAGGACATAACATGATTTGACATGACCTGTAGAGAACTATGAGCACCAACTAACTATAAACAATATACACAATTATAAGAATAAAATTCTTATAACATTCCCCCCTCTTTATGCTGATAACAATTAGCATAAACAACCTATTAGCTTGATTTTGAGTTTTAAACTATGACAGAAGCGAAAACCCAGCAGGGCGTTGACCTAGCCAGAAGAACATTTTGACCCATTGGTAAAATGACCTAAAGCTGGGAAAAACTCTTCTATCCACCCCTTGCCCCAAAGGCGGTGACAAAACACAAACATCAAGCATCAAACGATGTAATCACTTCAAATGATTAACTTACAACACATGTGAAAACAAACACAACAAATGATTATAATGGGATATGTTTCAAATCAAATGGGAACCCACAGAGTAATGCTGATTCTTCAAAGTCAAATTCTTTAAAGTCCATAAATCATAAATCAAAACACAGTGTCACTCCAAAATAAAGTAGAAAAATTTGCCAGAGGTTGAGCTGGTCAACCCATTGGACTCAAGATCTCTGGCCTGTCCCTGCCTGTCCATTTCTGTCCCTGTAACGAAAAGAAAAACACATGGAGTGAGACATATGCACATTCATAATGATTAAAATCAATTCTCTTCAGCATAATCAATTCAATGAACCATACGGCCCTTAGGTCTGTAGTATGATCCGTCCTAGAGCTGTTGTCCCGTTGGTGTCCATGCAAACAATAACGTCCCTCAGATATCAAAGTGTTCATCTGAGGTCAAAGCCTTGACCTTAGTCGTTTGGCAGGTGCATGTCCAGGAATGTTGACCCAGCAATGGCCACATTCATCAATCTCACCAACAAGCTCCGGATACATGTAAAGCAACACAAACAAACGTTATTAGACATGGAAGTTCAACAACAAGTATATGCACTGTATCTCAATACAGATTCTAAAATCCCAGTAAATCTTCCAAATATGTTGTAAAACCAGGTCAAAATTAATTTCTCTATTCCCGAATACTCTAATTCCTCTGTTAGAGTTTGAAGTCCTTTCTCAAAGACCTTAGTTCTGCTGTAACTAGTCCTGTGTTACTTTGGAGGAAATCCTTTTGTAGACCCCCCCTTTTCAGCTAAAAGCATGCTCAGTGCTATTTTGTTCTGTCCAGTCCTTGGACCAGTTTTCTCTCATTTCCAGTTTTAATTAACAGTTACAGCATCTCTCGTACAATTCATAAACCTTTGTTGTTTATAAATATACTTTATATACTTTAATCCACCTTTTCATAAATTGTCCCAAATGGTAAACATTCAAATCCTAATGCTAATTTAATTTTAGCCTTATATTCATTCATGACACCTTCGAAGGACACCTATGTTGTCGATGTAAATGTGGCTCTCAAATGAACCTGAGGGAGCTGCTATTTGGCTCCTAAAGTGTGAGTTTCCACTCACGATGTTCTCCGTCACATTGTATGTGAACACAAATAAAACGAGGATCCTTTAAGGACGCATGTTTCCGGTCTGCAGGCAACGCTGGTCTAATGGTCTTACTTTCACAAAACCTCCAGACTTCTGCTTTGCACTGCACCTGTCCCTGATCTCTCCGTTTTTCAAGTTCAGAGTAATGTCACAGGAAGTCATGTGATGTGACCCGCGTCACTAGCCCTGCTCACAGGTGTGCTTCCCTTCACAGGTGTAAACCAAGATGATATAAGTTCAAAGAACTCTGTTAATATTAGCTCTTACTGGTGGTGGCTATATTAATTGTCAAAACTCCTTTTCTGAACTGGTATACTTGTTGTAGTTGGCTTCCATCCAAATAAAGAACAAACAAACAAATCAAAACGTTCTCTGACATTATAGACCCATAAAAAGTGCCTCCTAGGTTTTCGTCAAACGAAACCATAAAAGCCCTTAAAATGATCAAACCATAAAGTTGAAACAGCAGATAAACCCTGTTTCCACAGATATGGTCTGCTGGAAATCTACTTAATCTGAAAAGGTTTAATCAGACTAAACAGTGCTTCTCCAGAAAAGTCCTGTCAACTTTCTTTATTTCATTATTTGATTTAAACTTTTAACTGTATTAAACACTGTTGTTTCAGCCTCATGCTAACCATTAGGTTAACCAAGCATCCCTTCAGCACTTTAACACAGTTTTATTTAAACCTTCATCTCCCCCCTTTTTGAGACGTGGTACTACCATGGCTCAAAATACCACAAAAATGAAACAAAATAAAACAAAAATCAAAAATAAAACAGAATGTTTTTTTTCCAATTACCACCTTAAATTGTTATTTCATTAATTAGCATTTCTAATTATTCATCTTCTTTATGTTTTCCCAATAGCATCACTTTTGTTTATGTTATATTTAAAACTTAACTTTGTTTAGTTCAGTTTTATTTTTAGTTACCATTAGTTGTAGGTCTTTACCTGTAACTTTAATTGTATCATTCACAATTTAATAAATTTTAACTCAGTTGATGCAAACATAAATAATTTATATAGATCAGAACTGGTTTCTCATGATCTATTTTCACAAACTTTTAAAAATTCACCTTCAATTCACAATTTATTTCACATTCTTTTAAATTAAAATATTCTCAAACTATTGTTTAATTTACCTTAAATTACTTTCTTTAGAAAGAAAACACATTTTTCTCTTACTTCAAACAAAATTTCTTAATCACCCTTAGGTTCAGACCCCCCTCTCTGGGGTTAAACCAGTAACAGCAGCATGTCTTGAACACACCACAAAGCCTCTGCTCTGTTCACACTGCTTTCCTCTAAAACACCATCACCTTTGTGACTGTCGTTTAAAAGGAAAGACTAAACATAAAATCAATAAAATTCATCTCAAATTCTCAAATTCTCAACTCAAATTCTGCTTTATTTTTAATAAAATTTCTTCAGGATTGTGTTCAGTATAGATTTGTTCTATACTGTCTCTGTAAAACTCAGTTTTACCACCAGGTGCTCAATACAATAAACCAGTTTGTTTTTGTATTTTTCCCATATTAATTTAAACGTAACATAAAACAATGTCATCAATTACTATTTTTATATTTCCACTAATTTGGCATTCAGATGCCACATAAAGAATTCACCTCCCTCAATGTTAAACAGAAACTTTAAACATCAAGTGTAAAATTAAAATAACGTGTCTCTCTTTCTTTATTCAAATTCACCAAAATTGTAATCAGTAATTATCATTACTGTTCATTTAATAAAATGTAACATCTCACCCTCTTTTTATTCTCTTTTTCTTTAGGTTACAACGACCTAAAGTTTGATAAAAACCAAAACCAAAACAACGTCTAACGTCTGTTCAAAAGGACCTTGTGTTAGTCCCAGTACTCAAAAAAATCTAAAATCACTTCAAACAGTGATTAAAACCCAGCGAGCCATTGGCATATGCTCTTAAACTTTAACAATTCACCTTGTTAGTTTAACAATTATCTTTTTTATTTACTTATTACCTTTCAATTTTTCAAATAAAACCTTTAAGATCGTTTTAACAGTTTGAACTGTTTTCACATATAGATGTGTTTTTAATCACCAAAACCAGATTACCAATTTACATTGCAGTTTAAATCTTTATTGTATAGATAACACTATACCTTAATTATAAAGTACCAAAATAAATAATGATTATTATTTATTTTGAACTATCTTCATTTCAATTTTCCAATTACTTAAACTTTAAGTTTTTCTTCTCAAAAACCATATTCAATCTCATCAATTCAATCGTTTAGTTTACCAAATCATGTTTCATAGATTCAATAAAATGTCAAATGTGGACTTTATTCATATTAACAGACCTGTCAGAAGGTCAAACCGTTTTCATAATTAAGTATCATAAACTTTATTTAACACATTAGTTCAGTGCAATCTGTTTCTGTCACTGACATTTATAACTCTTTGCTTTGAATCCACTGTCTCCAAAACTTTGTCAAAACCAAACCAGAGAAATACATAAATGATTCTTTTCTTTATTTAGATTCTGGTAACCTTGTTTTCTTTTAAATATGAGCTTATGGCCCAACTAATATTATCTTTATAAACTTACTCTGCGCAATTCAACTTTAAGACGCATTATTTAAATTCTTCCCTTTCCAAAGTAATCATTTTCATTCTTTTATTGGCGTTATACCGTGTGTTTTAACCACCCTGATATTAAGGACCTCTATTAATTCTCGTACTAATAGATACACAAAATTGTTTAGCAAAACATCAATCACTACTTTTAGGATCCAAGGGTTGGATCTTTAACTTCTTCAAACCTTTAATGTTCACACTTCTATGTCACATAAAATACAAAACCAACTCTGTTCTTTAACAGAATACTCATTATTTTCTCTCATAAACCAAAATCACATTCTTCTCTGTAGATGTGTGTCTCATGTGTCCGTGTTTGTGTCTATGTGTCTATGTTTACATGTGTTTATGTGTGTGCAGTTACATGTGTCTTTATGTGTCTTTATGTGTTTATGTACCTGACCTGTTAGTTGAATCGGTCAGTCCTGAGGTCATTCCCTCGTCTCTCGTCTGGACCCAGTTTCGACCTCCTCCTCCTCCTCTCAGTGCCCTCTCGTCTGTCACGCCCACCTCCACCTCGCTCTCAATTGTGCATTTTTCCTCAGAGAAATACATTACATTCATATTAATTTCAAGTTTCATCCAATTTACAAATACCTTTTTGGTCAATCTCAATAGATCAAAATTTAAAACAAATAAACGTTTGTCTGAATTCGTTTATCTTACCGCTTCCGTGTTGCTGCTGCTGGCAACTGTCTGCAGGTTTTTTCCTTTTTTCTCAGCCGAAAATCCGCAGGTGGGAGGTGGGGTGCAGATGAAGTTTTGGAGAGAGCACTGTTTTCCGGAGAGAGGGAGGAAGCCGATACCTAGAGGCTCCAAAAACATTTAAACAAAATACAAATGATTAGTGTTTTGAAGTACATCTGTGTACTTCTTTCAAAATCTCTTCTCTGCTTCTGTTTTTTCTCAAATTAGAAAAATAGCTTCTGGAAGCTACCTTTCTCTCTCATGTTGTTCAAACTTTCTCTAAACAAAAACATTACCGTTATTCTGATTCACATCATTAGACTCATTCTTCATCCAACAATGGCCCATTCATAACACATTTATTCTCTCAAACACACCTTTATCTTTAACCTTTTAGGCCAACAATTCTCAGTATAAGCCCCGTCACTTTCAGTGGGCTTTTCCTTTTTTCTCTCACTCACCGCGTCCCCAGCAGTGAACATTTTTCAGCAAAAGCTCTCGTGGGCTTTTAAACATTTCTCATCTGCAGGAATCAATTCTACGTAGGCAGGCCTTTTTATAGTCACATTGACTTCGGACTCATTCATCTCACCCGTTAAGATTTTACATGTAGGTTCTCGATAATGGTCAATACTCGAGTTTTCCTGTGCGTACACCGCACCATTAAAACCAACAATACTAGCTATGCAAGGCAGTTCGATTGTGGCGTATTACGATACGTGATTATTAATCTAAGATAAATTCCTGTGCTCTCTAGACAAGCTCTTTAGACCTTATACCTCTTATTGTAATCAGCTGCTCTATCTATCTCGTAGATTCCGCACTTGTCATGGCCAATGAACTCCCCGCGCGTTCCGTTTCAAGAAACACCTGAAGACTTACAAAGCATAAGGTATCTATCAAACTAAAATCTAGCAAGACAACAAGCTTTAACACAGATTAACATCAGAATATCCCGTTTAAAACCTCACCCTTAAAGATTTTACATGTAGGTTCTCGATCAAAAACACATACTTTTTCGGCTTTAAACCTCACCCTTAGATTTTACATTTAGGTTCTCGATAAAGCGGACCTCACCCCTAGATGACATTTAGGTTCTCGATCTTTCAGCGTTTAAGAATCTCGCATGCTGGCCCACTTCATGGAAAAACATCAACTAATGATGCAAACTTCATGCAGCCCGCTCAACATACGTCAGATTTCCAAAACACTACTTCCGGAAGCTTTGGTAATTACAAACTCACACATACACACCAAAAAATAAATTAAACAGCTGTTTACCTGAATTTTTTAGTCCAATAGTCCAGTTGTTCCGCAGCCAGACTGTCTGTTCTGTTCTCGTCTCTCTGCTCTTCTCTTTTTCAGTCCAGATCTCGTCATCGTGCTCACACACAAAGAGGATATCTGGCCCTTTACTGCTAAATAGCACAGCTTGGGACTTACAAGAAATGCTTTGTTTTTGCATTTCTCCGTGCCGTCAGTTCACCTCTTTGCATGAGAAACAACGAATATTGAAATCCGGTCACGGCACCAAATGTTATAAGAATTCTATATGTCCAAAAAATTCTATATCCTTATATTATCCAGAGAGACACGGAGACAGATTATATTATAAAAGCGAAAGGCCAGGTTTTATTCCTTGCAAGGAGAAGCAAAGTACACAGATATATCAAAGGTACATAGTGCGTTTGCTTACAGAGGTAAGCAAAACATTACATTTTATATCACTGCCGTGGGGCTGTCAGTGGGAAGTGTATCTTGCATACACCCTCCCCTCAAGGCCCCAGCTCCAGGCTCCAGGTGCAGAAGTCCTCCGGCAAGCCATGTCTTTAGTTATGTCTACTCCATGCTTGGAATAACATGGAGGACATAACATGATTTGACATGACCTGTAGAGAACTATGAGCACCAACTAACTATAAACAATATACACAATTATAAGAATAAAATTCTTATAACAATAAAAAAAAAATATTTCAACCCAGTCCCATGACAACAACGGCCCTCGCGGCCAAACAAACGTACCGGCCCACCGGGAAATTTCCCGGTGCTCCCGATTAGCCAATCCGGGCCTGATTATATACTATACTTATATACAAGCATTTGTCATGTGATTTATATATTGGTCAATGATTATTAACAAACCATTAGTAGCCTATAATACATATCTAACAAATATGCATACCCTTTGCATTGTAGACCAAGAATCGATGTCCTTCTGGTCCATCAAAAATGGGCCGGTCTTTTAGATGTTTCATTAGTAGAGTTAAAAACTCTCGTTTTGGACCACCAGTGTCAATTCCCTCTTCCAGAACACCAGTATCATCAGTAAATTTGACCAGCATGTCACAGGTTTCAGAATATGTTGCACGCTTGAAACCTCTGACTGCCCCGTCCCAAACATTAGCCCTTGAGATGTTGAACCGGCTGACTCTTTTATGATCAATAGGAAGTGACAGGTTTGCTACGATGTCAGATAATGTAATGTCCATCTCCTCCCTGTAATGCCAAAAGGTGACTTAATTTGTGGATATTCCAGATATACCAGAGCTATAGTACAGTGAAAAAAAGTGCTATATTCAAAAGCTGCCATATTACATTGTTGTGTGTTGGAATTTCTGCACATTGACAGCAACCAGCTCTTCGTCCTCTTGCTCAACATTTGGTGAATACAGGTCTGTGTATTTCCTGTTGAGAATTGATCATTTCCATGTTAAAACATCTTACAAACAAAAATGTCTTCCCCGTGAAATCAGTTAAATGAAGTTAAATTATGTCAGTCATTATGATTTTTATATTTTATTTACCTGTAGCAAGACGTTTTTTCTGGAATTTCTTCAGGTGGATCCAGATCCTCAGCATCAGATATAACTATCTAAAAAAAATTAAAATATCTGTAACAACAACACTGAAAGCAAGAAATGTCATGGTGCCAGTTTGCCTTATTACCTGTCCTGGCTGAACTGTTGATGAATGTCCTGGTACATCTCTGAAACATGATAAAACATACAAATTATTAGCTCCATGATAAAAGCTATAATATAGTTTTGAAAAGGGTACAGAAAGATTTATAAAAAAGATTATCATTTTATAAATCACATTACACATAGTATTTCCTGTTCATCAAAGCTAATTATCTGATCACATCAACAAATTAAAGATAGATTATTTAAAAGGACTCTCATGAAATTTGGTATCTAGCCTTTGTCACCGAGTCAAATGGATAAAATGAGAGACAATGGGTCTTTTCTAGAGGCCAATGTGTTCTGGGCTAGAGTGGGTGTTTTAGACATCTTAAAACCAGCGGGTGTCCTTCTAGCCTAAAGTCAAATCATGTAAACAATGTATACACCAAGATTCATATTGGTTGATTACCACTAGAATAAAAATAAAAATAAAATAAATAAATAAATAAATAATATATGTGTTTCTCATTACATCCCCCCCACTTTATTTTCATTTTTTTTAAAGGTTTGGTTAATTTGTCATTTCTGTTTATTCACCTGCAAGAGCTTATTGTTATGTTTTTAGGACACACCAATAAGCTCTTGCAGGTGAATTAAATAAAGCTCACACAAGCAGCTGTGGGTCCTTAGTTACAGAAACAGCCTGTTGCAACATTGAGCTTATGTGCGATCTTGCTTTATTTCCAGGTGAACAAAAGTTATAAAACATCTCCAAAAACAGCAATATAATGTATAATGTGTATGTGTATAAGGAGTAAAATATCTGCTTGTAGTTTTATCACAGTTTTGAGAGTAAAATTATTTTATTTTTTCAATTTGCCCTGCACCTGGTAGTAAAAGCACTGTAGCCCAATAAGATATGAGTTATTACTATTATTTCCAGTCAAGAAGTAAATAAATAATTTGAACCAATGCACGCCTGAAATTTCCTTTGCGTACAAGTGTGCAACACCTACCTTTCATCTTCCAGCTTGAGTTTGGGGGTACGATTTTGTGGTTCAAAAACCTGAGAGGAAACAGATAAAATTATCAACAATTTTCAACAGCTTCCATTAATGTTCCATTTCCACAAAGAGCATATATCAACGCTGAATGGTTTCCTATGTTACTGTACAATAATTAGTGCAAAATAATCAAAACAAACCATTTTCTACTAAATTATTGACCAGGACAAAGATTTTATGTGTAAAATCCAATGCACAGCTAATAAATAAATACAAACATACATAACTATAAAAAAATTGAAATAAGTGATGTACCAAAGTGTCAGCTTGGTTGAATTCAGCTGTGCTTCTTGTTGTGATGACAATTTCAGAATCAGAGTGTGAGGTATCATCCACTGATAAAAATAAACCAAACAAACATTATCTATCGTCCAACAGAGTATCAAAATATGTAAATATATTGAATCATGAGATCCACTAACCTTTTTTATAGTGTTTTTCTAGGCAAATGAAAAAAGTGATCCTGGAATATGCCTTTCCTATTTCCTTTTTATATTCTGCCAATTTGAATGGCCTTTCTGACCCAGGCACATGGACCACCTCTGAGCAGTCTGGATACAAAAGGACGTAAGGTCCTTCGTGCATGTCCTTGTTAAAAGTTCTCATTTTCTGTACAGCTTGTTTCAGTAGATCGGGTGCTGCTACCTCTGGGTCTGTAAATAACGAGTGTTTTTCCTCTTAGAGGTTTTAAATCGGTTCCATCAGTTTCATGTGGCACCATCAATCCTACATTTATCTAGTAAAAAAAAGATATATAATTAATGTATACAAAGGTAAAATAAAATTACACACACATACAAATACATATAGAGCATTGCAAAATTGTATAGGACAGTCAGTACAAGTTACCTGGACGTGTTTTCTTTCTTTAGGCTTAAATCTTCCTTTTGGCCCATAGTTAAAAGATTGCCGTTCTTTTGACTTTGAGCTTCTATACTCCATGAACTGTCTATATGATGGGCATGGTTGTTCTGCTGAAATTGACAGAGTTCCGTTTCAAAACAGAAAGTTATAATCTGCCCAAAATCATTATTAGCATTACTGATTTGTATTAACATTGCTTCAGATAGCTGGCATTTTGCTGCACTAAAAAAATAACAAATAACAACTTACTTTGCTTAGAACTGTCCGGCTGTCGAGACGTCCCCGGTGTTTCCGTCTGGTGCGCGTCCTTTAGGAACTCCAAACACCGACCACACGCAAAGCAAAACCGCGTTAAGCTGCTCATGTGTTTGCCACAAAACGGGCAAAACATCCCTCGGTCGCAGTCCATGCTCGGTCACCATAAACTTTATGAACCACCTCACGTATTTACCGCGCTCACTAACAACACCTTTCACCGCGTCACTTCCGGTGTGTGGTACATTCCCTTTCCGTGAAGAATCTGTCATTGTAAATTTGTTTCGGGACTTGTAAAAGTGTTTTGCGTCTTGTTAATTTGTTTTCTAAAATGTAAATTTGTTTCGTCCTTGGTAAAAGTGTTTTCCCCATGTAATTGTGTTTTATGATTGGTAAAAATGTTTTTCAAAATGTAAATTTGTCGTGCTTTGTAAAAGTGTTTCACACTTTGTAATGTTGTTTTGCACTTTCCGGCCACCGTAGGCTACACATCAGCTGCTGCTGTAGAGAGCAGGGAGGAGGAGAGGTGATGACACCGCTGCCACTAAACACAAGACAACAAGACAGAAATTCAAAGGTGGAACTGGAAGTACCGGCACTACTTCTCGTTAATTGAAATTAAAGGCAAAAATGTTTCTGTAACATGCTATGCCCAGGAAAAAAGACTTTATCCACGTCTGCTTGAAGCAACTCAAATCTTATCAAGCACCTCACATCAACAATTGCTAACACAACACTTGTTGCTGCTGCAAACCCCAAATGAAGCTAGCGTGAGTTCCAGTGAAGGAGACAGAGCCACTGTTAAAACAAGCAACGCTCGATTTTACGTGTCAGCAACAACCACTGGTTTAGTTGTTAGAAGAGGAGTATTTTAGAATAGATTAATGTATTATTCATTTTCTTTGAGAATGAACAACATGTTAATCTACAGAGAGAGTTGGATTGGGTTCTGTTTATTGTGCAATAATTTACAGGTACAGAGATTTGCACTACTTAATGGCCAGGTCTCCCTTTGTTTCTTTGTTTTTACACTTTTTTTACACATTTGTGTGTTTTTATTCTTCAATCAGTTAATATAAACATCTTATATTTATATAAAATATAAATATAAGATGATATATATGATATATATGATATTTAAGCTGTTATAGAACGTAATACCCTTATAGAACATAAATAATAACTTCAGTTACTTTGCTGAGTAACTGAGTTACTTTTACAATGTGGTAATTGAGTTACTAACTCTCTCTTTTTGGGAGAAGTAATTTGTAACTGTAACTAATTACTTTTTTGAAGTAAGATGACCAACACTGATAGCCACACAGTATCTGATGCATTGTATTTTCTGATAAGCTATAGCATTGTGAGCATGTGTCTAGTTTTACAAAATAAAGTTAAGCATTAAGAACCTCTCTAGTCATGCTCAACTAAAAATAAATCTGTTGGCCATATGCTATTTTTTACAGTGGAATAAAATGTAAACATTCACTGTCATATATTTGTCATAAGCTACTACGCCGTCTGTTAGAACTTTGCAGTATGTTAGAACTTTGCAGTAAGTAAAGGTTGTCAAATTGTATTTTACCAAACAAGGCCAACAAGCTTTTTTGTAAGAAAGGTTCATTGATACGAATTGTGTGTGTGTGACAGGAAGTGCTGAAACTGTCCTTTAACTGCACCCAACCAGACATGTCAAAGCCCAAGGGTTTATCTTAATTGATGGTTTCCTGTGTCTGGTCAGGATGCAGCAATAAATGTACTGGTTTCTGTAACTAACTGCCAAACCCCCCCAGCGTGGTTGGGGGAGGCAGAATGTGTGCATTGTGTACAACTCAATAAAGCCGGGGAGAATGCATGTGGCCAGTTAGAGATTCTGTAGACTCTGAGCTCTACAGAGGTGGAACGAGCAGTCAATGCTTCCACATGCCATTCTCTCCATCGATGTAAAAACTTAAGTTGAGTCTGACTGAATTATTTAATTCACAAAATTGGGTTGAAGGTTGTCTCCAGAGAAATCTGATTGTCTCTACACTGTTTTGTGTATTGATTCCTTGACACCGTCCCAACTCTGTGACAGAGTACTAAGTAAGAACCTTTTTGGTGAAGAGGTCAGGACTGCTGGTGAAAGGTGTAAAGCCAGTAAACAGAGATACACATTGGATTAACAACATGAGATAAACATTAAATTAATATCTTTAATCAAGCTTGCAGTTACATATTACCAGTAAGTACACGGAAATCATAGGCATCCAGTGATCTGTACATGAATGTTTACACATACAATGTCCCTCAGGTCTAGTCATGGATCTCTTTATTCATTCATTTGAGTTTTAAGGGGCTTATTTTTGCATGTCTTTGATTCAAGATTCAAGATTCAAAGATTCAAAGTGTTTATTGTCATGTGTACAGACAGAAAGCATGTTTCCCTATACAATGAAATTCTTACTTTGCCGTCCACAGTAAAATGTCACACAATTAAGTAAAAAAAAAAAAAAAAAATAAGACAAATATACAAGTAATAATAATGGAAGTATACAAAAAAAATAAAATAAAAAAATACAAATATACAAAAAGTGTAAAGTGTAGTAAGGTGAGGTAGTGCAGTTGTGATGGTGTAAAGTGACGTGTAAAGTAAAGTGACGGTGTAAAGTAAAGTGAGGTAGTGCAGTAGGTAAACAATTGTTCATGTAATGTTGTAATTGTGATTGTAGACTCCTATCTGCTGTTTAGGAGTCTTATGGCAGAGGGAAAGAATGAGTTCTTCATTCTGGAAGTCCTGCATTTCACACTTCTGTACCTCCGTCCTGAGGGTAGAAGTGTGAACAGACCATGTTGGGGGTGGGAGGGGTCTTTGAGGATGGAAGCAGCTCTTCTGTGGACCCTGCGATGGTAGATGCTCTGCAGAGAGGGCAGTGGAGTCCTGGTGATCTTCTGCGCAGTCTTCACCACTCTCTGCAGGCGTTTGCGGTCCATGACAGAAGTGCTGCCGTACCACACAGTGATGCAGCTGGTCAGGACACTCTCAATGGTGCAGCTGTAGAAGTTGCTGAGGATCTTGGGCGACATGCCAAACTTCCTCAGCCTCCTCAGAAAATACAGCCGCTGTTGAGCCTTCTTGACCAGCTGTGTGATGTGAGGTGTCCAAGTGAGGTCCTCATTGATGTGGACACCCAAGTATTTGAAGTTGCTCACCCTCTCCACTTCAAGCTCCCGGATGAACAGTGGCTGAGGCGTTCTCCTCTCCCTCCTCATGTCCACTATCATCTCCTTTGTCTTGTCCGTGTTGAGGTGAGGTTGTTGTCTTCACACCATGACCCCAGACTGGCCACCTCCCTCCTGTAAGCTGCCTCGTCACCGCCAGCGATCGTCCTATCACTGCGGTGTCGTCGGCAAACTTCAGGATGATGTTGTCCTTGTGAGAGGCGACACAGTCGTAGGTGTACAGGGTGTAGAGGATGGGGCTGAGTACACAGCCCTGTGGAGTACCAATGTTTGTGATGGTGCTGGCTGAAGTCCTATTACCAATCCTGACAGACTGAGGCCTGCCAGTCAGGAAATCTAGGAGCCAGTCACAGAGGGTGGGGTGCAAACCAAGTGTGGACAGTTTGTGGGTGAGTTTGTGTGGGATGACCGTGTTGAAGGCGGAGCTGTAATCTATAAAAAGTATCCGTATGTATGAGTCCTTGTTCTCCAGGTGTGACAGGGAGTAGTGGACAGCAGTAGCGATAGCATCCGAGGTAGATCTGTTGGGCCGGTAGGCATACTGCAGGGGGTCAATGGTGTCCGGTATGCTGCTCTGAATGTGGGCCAGCACCACTCTCTGAAACACTTCATAATGATTGGAGTGAGTGCCACTGGCCTGTAGTCATTCAGGCAGGTGGATGGGTTCTTCTTGGGCAGGAGGACGATGGTCGTGGTCTTGAAGCATGATGGTACAATGCGCTGGCTGAGGGAGAGGTTGAAGATTGAGGTGAAAAACATCAACCAGCTCGTTGGCACATGCTCTGAGGGCCCGCCCAGGAATGTTGTCTGGTCCTGCTGCTTTGCGGGGGTTGATCTTCCTCAGAGCTCTGTGTACCTGTGTTGTTGAGATGGTTGGTGGAGGAGGGGTTGGGTGAACCAGGTGTGTGTGAGCTCCTCTCTGCAGTGTTGCTGGGAGCCTCAAAGCGGGCGTAGAAATTGTTGAGGTCATCCGGCAGGCTGTCTGTTGATGCGATGTTGTTGGTGGTGGTCCTGTAGTCTGTGATGTGCTGCAGGCCTTGCCACATCCGCCCTGAATCTGCAGTAGAGTAGAAGCTGTCCAGCTTCTCTCTGTACTGCCTCTTGGCCGCTGTGATGGCTTTTCTCAGTCCATACTTCGCAGCTTTGTACTCGTTCTCATTGCCTGATCTAAATGCAAGAGAGCGAGCACGCAGCATGTGACGTACCTGACTGTTTATCCAGGGCTTCTGGTTGGGAAACTTCCTGATTTGTATGGTGGGCACGATGTTATCAACACAAGTGCTGATATACCCAGACACATACTCAGCATAATCCTGTACGCTAATGGAAGAGTCCTCCACAGTGGCTGCAGCTTTAAACACATCCCAGTCTGTCAGTGCAAAACAATCCTGCAGGGTGATCTCGCTCTCCGGGGTCCAGAGTTTGATCTGTTTGGTGACAGGGTGTGCTTGTTTCAGTCTTTGTCTGTAAGCAGGGTACAGGAACAAAGAGATGTGGTCCGAGTGTCCGAAGTGGGGCGGGGTGCAGCCCTGTATGCACCACGTATGTTGCTGTAGAGGCGTGGTCAAGAGTGTTTTTATCACGGGTGGGAATGTCAACATGCTGGTGGTATTTGGGAATACAGTCCGCAAACTACAGTGGTTGAAGTCACCAGCAACAATAAAAACAGCGCCAGGATGAGCCGTTTCTAACGCGCTGATGACGTCATGGAGTTTGCTGAGTGCTGCTGCGGAGTCAGCACGCGGGGGGATGTAAACAGCGGCCAAAACACAGCAGTAAATTCCTCGGTAGATAATACGGACGGCACTTCAGCAGTAATAACTCCACATCTGGTGAACAGTGCTCGTCAACAGTCTGTAAATCTTCGCACCACGAGTTGTTTACAAGCACACACACCGCCACCTTTTGACTTACCGGATGCAGCCGTTCGGTCGCCTCGGTGAAGGAGTGAGTCTGTAGCTGAATGGCGTTGTCTGGGACCTTGTCTGAGAGCCAGGTCTCGGTGAAAATCAGGCGCAGCACTCTCTGATTTCCGATGGGTTGAAATCCTGGCTCGTAGCTCGTCAATTTGTTTTCCAGGAGAACGTACATTCGCTAACAGGAGGCTGGGTAGCGGTGGTCGGCTAGCGCGAGCTTAAGCCCTCCCTTCTTGCCTCGCTTGCGTCGCCGTCTCCGAAGCACTCTCCTGGGGTCAGCGAACTCACTCGAGACCGGTGCCTTAGTGGCCCCGAGGTAAAAGTTTTGGTGGTATGGGCGAACAATGAGCTGCAGCTCCAGCGGAATAGAACCACTAAAAACAAAGTTTCGTGAGTTGGCGATGTCCAATAATGCCTGTCGGTTGTATGTTAGCAGTGCATGGCATTTGTGCACTGCAGAAAGAACGAAAAACACGAAAAACACACAAAAAAGAGAAAAAGTTCGAAATTTTAGAGCGGAGCGGGCAAACACGTCTGCCTCGGGGGGCGCCTTGATGTTTTTCATGGAGAAGATGGTTGTGAGGAATATTTCAAAAGTCATCAGAGCATTGTAATCTCATATCATTGCACCAAGCAGCATGCATTGTCGATCCAATATTGGCCATTTTTGCCACAATATTACTCAACATTAAAGATATGGAAACTAATATAAAGTAGAGACAAAATCCATTGAGTCTGCTAAAACATTAAATTTCAAAAACATGTCATGACAGTGATTTTATTTACAAAGCCACAAATCTTGAGATGCATTTATTTAGTAACATTGATTGAATAGTAATTACACACGTGGACAAAAATGTTGGTACCCTTCGGTCAATGAAAGAAAAACTCACAATGGTCACAGAAAAAACTTTATTCTGACAAAAGTAATAATAAATAAAAATTCTATGAATGTTAACCAATGAAAGTCAGACATTGCTTTTTAACCATGCTTCAACAGAATTATTAAAAAAAATAAACTCATGGAACAGGCCTGGACAAAATTGATGGTACCCCTAGAAAAGACAGCAGTAGCTCAGTGGGTAGAGCGGTCGTCCTTCAACCGGAAGGGTAGGTGGTTCGATTCCCGCTCTCCCCATAGTTCATACTGTCGTTGTGTCCTTGGGCAAGACACTTAACCCACCTTGCCTCCAGTGGCTGTAACACTGGTAATTACATTAGAACAATGTAAGTCGCTTTGGATAAAAGCGTCAGCTAAATGAATAAATGTAAATGTAAAATGCATATCAAGAAAAGAACACTGTCCCTACTGTCAAACATGGAGGAGGCTCTGTTATGTTCTGGGGCTGCTTTGCTGCATCTGGCACAGGGTGTCCTGAATCTGTTCAGGGAACAATGAAATCTGAAGACTATCAAGGGATTCTAGAGAGAAATGTGCTGGCCAGTGTCAGACAGCTTGGTCTCAGTCGCAGGTCATGGGTCTTGCAACAGGACAATGACCCAAAACACAGCTAAAAACACCCAAGAATGGTTAAGAGGAAAACATTGGACTATTCTAAAGTGGCCTTCTATGAGCCCTGACCTCAATCCTATTGAGCATCTTTGGAAGGAACTGAAACATGCCGTCTGGAAAAGACACCCTTCAAACCGGAAACAACTGGAGCAGTTTGCTCATGGGGAGTGGGCCAAAATACCTGCTGAGAGGTGCAGAAGTCTCATTGACAGTTACAGGAGTCGTCTGATTACAGTGACAGCCTCAAAAGGTTGTGCAACAAAATATTAAGTTAGGGGTACCAACAATTTTGTCTAGGCCTGTTCCATGAGTTTATTTTTTTAAATAATTCTGTTAAAGCATGGTTAAAAAGCAATGTCTGAGTTTCATTGGTTAACATTCATAGAATTTTTATTTTCTATTACTTTTGTCAGAATAAAGTTTTTTCTGTGACCATTGTGAGTTTTTCTTTCATTGCCCGAAGGGTACCAACATTTTTGTCCATGTGTGTACATGTAAAATGTTACTAAAGTATTTATATATGACTTATTTTTTGCAGGTGTAGCTTTTCATGATTTGCACAAAGTTCCCTTGACACAATGGCCCCTGACACTGACACAATGGATGGAAAGTTTAACACCGCTGTTGTGGTTTAACTTTCTAAATGAGATGTGACTCTTCCTGTCACTCAGCACAAGTCTTGCAAACTGTCTTACTGTTAAATGCATCTTGAAAATATAACTTCACATAATAAACGGTTTTAGAGGTTGGTCAAAGACAGTGAGGGACCTGCTTTGAGTGAAGCTGCTGCATGTGGTTTGGCTTTTTGTTCACAAGAGAGGTAGTTTGAGTGGTGGAAAACATGGCCTACAGTACAGTACTATGACAAAAATGATGGCATAATCTGATTAAATCAACATAAACATTTTCAAATCCTACAGCATTGAGGCTTCAAAAGATTAAGTCTCAAATGGGTATCACTCTAAAGATTTAAATGAGTATTACCCAGTTCATTTACTCTTGCATTTAATTTGACAGTTTATTTACCTAACAGGAATTCTTTGTGAAAAAAATTAGACCATAAAATGTCATCTTAGGCTCAATCCAAATTACTAACACTTTAAAAATGTCTTTACTTCTTTTGACTGACCTTCTTTTACAACTTTAGTTGTATTTCATGGTCACCATAAGAACTGTCTAAATTTTCACTTTAGTAAGGAAGGAAAGTAAGACACCAGATTCTTTTTGTACGTCCCTTACCATAGCATATATACTGTATATAATATATATATATATATACATATATATACACAATATATATGTACATAGAACAAATCATTTATCAAAAACTACATTATGGTCAAAATAAATAGATATGGTTTAAGTTTACAATTAAAAATGTGGATGCTTTGGGCTCTCCTCAGATCTTCTGGAAGGCTGTTCCAGCGTTTCGGTGCAAAATGTCAGCAAAGGTTTTTGTTCTAGTTATGGAACAGCCAGCAGTGAAGATCTAAGAGGCCTTCCTGGTTTGTAGATTAAAAGCATTTCTCTATGATAGTCTGGAGCTTATCCACAAAGTAATTTATAAACTAATAAAATTATTTTAAAATCAACCCTATACCAGCAGGCAGTGTAGAGACTTTAAGATTGGAGTAATATGTGCTCTCCGCCCTAGTCTCTGCACTAGTCGTAGCTGGTAGACAGTGTTTTTAGGAGGACCAGAGACCATTTATCTGCTGCTAATATGCTACTGCTAATGCTACCAAAGGGTCTAACAACAGGAGCTCTTTACGTTTGCGCACATACATTATGAATGATGAATGGAAAGTTCAGAGTTCTTGTGGTCTTTTCTTCCTGTTTCACTTGTGTTGGTTATTTTAGTTCACAACTTAAGCAAATATGTGCTGTATTTTTAAATGTAAAATGTCTTCGCCCTAAATTAAAAAAAAAAATAATGGAATTCCTGTTAATTGGTTTTATGTAATTCCAATGCAATAACTGTTGGTTGAACATTATAAGGTCTTGTGTGTAGGTCACATAACAACAATAAAAAGCTATTGTAGATGTGTGCATTGTTTCCCTTGTTTTAAATGTTCCCTATTTTTGGCCATTGTTAGTCTATTAGACTTCACTTTGACTCAAATGTAATAATCTGACATCTGAACCAACTTAAAAAAACATTTCACCTTTAAAAAGAAGTCTGATATGTACTTTACATTTAGGGGGATGGTATTTTTGTGCTTTCAGCCAATCACTACAGTTTCCGCTTTTCAAGGGTACCTTTAATGTGTGAAGACCTCAAATGTAAAAGTACCACTCAGCCTTGTACATCAGATGAAACAATGCTTGGACAACTCACTACATTTATAATTTTGAGCACATTGTGTGAGTACAAAAGATGTATTTATACTAATTAGTCTTTTTTATTTCTTTACATAAATTAATTATTTCATGTCTTGTTTCTTCAGCTCAAAGTGTGGATGTTCCTCGTGCGATGCCTGTGATCGTGGCTCAACCTGGTGACACTGTTACATTAAAGTGTCCAGCTACTTCTAAATACTCATATCATTCTTTCTGGTATAAACAGCCTCTCGGACAAACAATGCAAACTGTTGCTGAAATATCATTTGAGAAAAACAATGTTAGCAAGCAATTTAGAGACCAACGCTTCAACATCACCAAAAAGGATGATCAGTACATTTTCATCATCAGAAATATCATAAAAGAAGATGAAGCAACCTATTATTGTCAAATGACTAAATATGGACGGAGCTACATTGACAGCTTCTACTTACTCGTGAATGGTAAAACATAATTAATTTTTTACAGGCTTAAAGTGAACTTTTTGTTTGAGTATTTTTCTGACAACTTTCATTTTATCAATTGACATTTCAACACTTTTGTTTTTTAAACAGATAAGAGCAATCCACAGAACTGTGTGAGTGTGAGACAAAATCCACCCTCAGCGTCAGTGCAGCCAGGAGACTCAGTGACTCTTCAGTGCTCACTTCTGTCCAAGAACAACAACATGTACGAAGAGCACTGTCCACATCAACAGAACGTGCACTGGTTCAGAGCTGGATCTGTAGAAGCTCACACTGGAACTATCTACAAATCTAAAAACAACAGTTGTGTCTACAGTCTCCCTAAAACTATTCGAGGCTCCTCTGACGATGGGATTCTGTTTGGTGAAGGAACTCGAGTGGAGACAAGTAGGTCTTTAAATGTATATATATATAAAAAGTGTTACATTTGATATTAATAAATTCTTAATTTCCATCAAAAATTAATATTTAGACCAAAGTGGAGGTGACTTGGAGGTATTTGTAAACCCACTTCCCTCTGCTTATTTTATAGCATTTTACAAATTATGTTTTTGAATGAATTGGGTGCACGTGGCAGAGTGGTTAGCACTCCTGCCTCACAGCAAGTATTGCCTGCCTCAAATATTCTCGGCCAACTCCGGTCTTTCTGTGAGGAGTCTGCATGTCCTCCACGTGTTACCGTGGGTTCTCTCCTGGTACTCCGGCTTCCTCCCACCGTCCAAAGACATGCATGTACAGGTTAATTGGCAACTCTAAAGTGCCCCTAGTGAATTGTGAGAGTAAATGGTTGTCTGTCAATGTCTGTTTCTAAATGTCAGCCCTGCGACTAACTGGCCACTGTCAGGGGGGGTACCCCGCCTCAGGCCCAAAGCTGCTGGGATAGGCTCCAGTCACCCGCGACCCCTAATGGGACTAAGTGATAGAAAATGAATGAATCATTTTGAATGTGAAGCCTTCAGACAAGAAACACAGGAAACTCAAACAAAACTATACAACAGGTTTATTTAAGAGTTGGAGTAAGAGTGTTTTGACCAAAATAGGGCTGATGTTGCTCCAGCAAACTGTGTTAATCCTCTACACACTGTAATGCTATGTCAAGATGATTGATACTAACTTTCATGTAGGAAGGTGACTTAGCCCTTGCTCAGTTTGTCTATATCTCTATCTATCTCTGCCCCCTCCAAATTCACCCAGGACATATTTATTTTTATATATATTTCTTTTATACAGTGCTTGTCTACCTACTGTAGTAGGCACTCAAAGCGGTTTACATTAAGCTTCCATTCACCAGTGTTACAGCTGGAACACCACTGGAGGCAAGGTGGAGTAAGTGTCTTGCCCAAGGACACAACAACAGTATGAACTGTGGGGGAAAGAGGGATGTTATGATGTTTTGGGATGTTTGGGGCGAGGATAGTACCGCCCACCCGCCGGTCGAAGGACGGCCGCTTTACCCACTGAGCTACTACCACTCCCCATATTTGCCGTTATAAAAACAATTTAAAAATTAAATTTTATCTTAAATCAATAACGTATAGTGTCTTGATCTTGAAACTTGAAATAATAGACATATATGTTTAATCATTGTAATCAGTCTTTACTAGAAATCAATTAAAAATGGAAATGTGATTTACTTTCTTGTCATATGGTTAGAATTGATGTAAAAAAAATATACTCAATAAATCAGGTTTATCTGAAAAGATTTATGTCAAGGCCATCTTTATATATTTACTGTGCTCAATTCTTATTTTTAGTTTTTACATGTGTAAGAAGAATATGTCATTAAATTCCAGGCAGAAAAATAAATATACTTGTGCTCTTTTTATTCTTGTAAAAAATTGTATAGGGTCAATTTGACCCAAATACCAGTGTTACAATACACATTACAAGGGTCATAATAAACATAAACATAATGATAGTCAAAACGTAGGTAAACAACTTTATTAATTACATATTTTTATTTAATGAAGACCATAAGTAATCCACATATGTAACAAACACCATCTACACAAAGTATGCTACAACATCTTGACTTATCACAAATTTGTATCTTTGCAAATCTGGCATCCCATAATGTTCTCTGCCTTTTGTTTTTCTTAATGCACAAACAGAAACCTTGCCAGATCCTTTTCCAGGCTTTGACCCTGTAACCGTGGCTCTTGGAGTCCTGTTGGCCTGCTGTGTGGTTGTGATCAGCGTCCTGTGTGTCTGTCTAAAGCGAGGAAGAGTTTGTGAGCATTGTAAAGGTGAGCTAGTATATCATGTTATAAAAGGTGTGGCCTCGTATGTTTTATAGCATCACTGTCATTAACATGTATGATATCCAGATTATTATTATAGTGCTGTAATATTGTGGAATGTTTTATTTTGTAGATGCTCCTGTTTCTATCAATAGTCCTCAATATGACATGTCAGCTGCGAGCCAGTCAGAAACTTTGGTAAGTAACACACCAATGTGTTTGTCATTTAAGATGTAAGTAAAAAGAAATAATATTAAGTAAAGAAAAACAGTCAGCTTAGCAATGACTGCAGTAGATCTAATGTGAAAAAAGTTTTAAAGTCATATTAGTGTACATAAACAAACAAATAATACCCCTCATAGTGCATTACAATTTACTGAATTTACATATAATATAATTATTCATGTATGTAACAGTTGTCATACACATGTATATTCACAGGCTGGAGGAGCTGCAGACCTCAACTACACCACGCTGAACTTTTCTTCAAGGAAAGTTAAACAAGTCAGTAAAATAAGACTGGAGCAGGACTGTGTTTACTCTGCCATCAGAGCAGATCCTCACAACCAACAAAACTCCTTCTAAAGCAGTTTATGGTTCCATCTCATGTTTGTGGATGTGGAAGTTTCAATTATTCAGCATACAGCACACATGTCTAAAACAAACCCAAGAGAACTGCTTTTGTCATCATTACTAAATATGAAATGTATTTTAAACAATAGTAAGTACAACCTAAAACTGTTTAGATGTAATATGCTGTCTTGTGATGTTCTATTATTGTTATCTATTGTCATGTCCTATGTCTCATTATAATCTTTTTGTGTTACCTGCTTGTGGACTGCGAATGCAAATTAGCATTGTAGCTGTTATTTACATCTATTGCTGTTTGAATGTTCATTAATGTGCACTGTCCCTTTCAAATAAATAAAAAAAAAAAACTCTGCGATAGAGTACCAATTGAGAACCTTTGATAAAGAGGTCAGGACTGCTGGTGAAAGGTGTAAACCCAGTACACAGACAGACACACTGGATTAATACCATGAGACTGACATTACGTCGTCTCTAAGCTGGCCGGATGTGAGTGTCAGCTGGCCTGAAGTTATGCCGTTAATACTAAAAATATTTCTTAACAAAATTAATTAAATTAATTTATCCTAGCACAAACAAAAATATCTGTGGCACTAACCAGCACAAACGAAGCCTAAACGTTTTATACAATTTTTGTCCATTTTTACGACAAATGGGGGGCTGGATGACGTCATCGGACGAAAATTAATCTTGTAATATCTCAAAAACTATAACAGCACAAACGAAAAATATTTACAGTACAAACAAAGCACCATTTTGGGGTATTTTAAAGCATTTTAAAGCATTTAAAAGGGCTGGGTGACCGCATATATAAGAATCATTAATATCTCAAAAACTGTAACAGCACAAACAAAAAGTTTTTGCAGCACAAACCAGCACAAACAAAGCAAAAACAATCTAGATAGTTTTGGAGTAAATCGATTTTGGTGGGGGGCCAACTTCACGGAGGTGCCAAGACATGCCCTGAAGACTTTATTTCTTTTTACACTAGTTGTAGCTGGTGGACAGTGTTTTTAGGAGGACCAGGGACCATTTATCTGCTGCTAATATGCTACTGCTAATGCTACCATGGGTCTAACAACAGAAGCTCTTGTTTTAGCACACATATGAATGATGAATGGAAAGTTCATCATTGTTGTGGTCTTTTCTTCCTGTTTCACTTCAGTCACAGACGTGGGGATAACTTGATGTTGGTTGTTTCAGTTCACAACTAAAGCAAATATTATCTGTATGTTTAAATGTAAAATGTTTTTTAAATTGTCTTTGCCCTAAATTTAATAATTTGATTTCTTATCTCTAAAACCCCTGTAAATTGGCTTTATGTACTTCCAGTTAAGTAAAGGTTGGTTGAAAAAAATAAAGCTGGGTGTAGGTCACATAACAACAATGAAAAGCTATTGTAGATGTGTGAATTTCCGTTTTTCAAAGTTATCTTTAATGTGTGAAGACATCAAATGCAAAGTTACCAGTCTGCCTTGTACATCAGATGAAACAATGATTGGACAACTCAAGAGTAAGAGTATTTTGTGGCGCAGTGGCTCAGTGGTTGAGTAGTCGTCCTTTAACCAGAAGGTTGGTTGTTCAATTTGATACGATTCTCCCCACACTTCATACTGTCGTTGCTTCCTTGGGCAAGACACTTAACCCACCTTTCCTCCAGTAGTGTTCCAGCTGTAACACTGGTGAATGGAAGCTTAATGTAATGCGCTTTGGATAAAAGTGTCTTCTCACTATAATGTATTTTGACCAAAATTGGGCCAAATTGACCCAGGACATATTTGGCGTTTTAAAAACAATTTGGAAATCAAATTTTATCTTCAATCAATTACATATATTGTCTTGATCTCTATTTGAAACAATAGAGATAACATAAATGTTTAATAATTGTAATCAATCTTTACTAGACCTCAATTACCCAATGGAAAAGTGATTCACTTTCTTGTCATATGGTTATAATTGATGTGTTTATGTTTATCTGAAAAAATAAATGTCAACGCCATCTTTATATTTAACTTCAGAATCAGAATACTTATTATCCTTATATTTAGAGACTTCTTCCTCTTCAACATCACTGTGTGCCTGACTCTTATCAAATATATGCTTTAAAGCCCTCTGACAGCTAAACATTTTGGTCATGCTGAGGGTGGAAGATTTTATACTGTGATGTAGAGGTATTTATCTCTTTTGTCCCACCCCCTGACGTGCAGGTGCGAGGTGTAGTGCGAGAAAATGTCTGATGTTTAGAATGGAAAAACTTTCTATACACATGGTTTTCAGAAGGACACAAGTGCTTAGTTTATAATAAAGTAACATTATCTGTGTGCGTGTTTGTGTGCGGGTCAAAATGGCTCAAAGACAATATGAAGGATGTAAAGATGTGAGGTATAGTAGCCACTGTGCTCAATTATTATTTTTAGTTTATACATGTTTATCAGAAAGAATAAGGCCATTGAGTTCCAGGCTGTAAAAAAAAATACATGTACTCCTTTTCTTCTTTAAAAAAAATTGCATCGGGTCAATTTGACCCAAATACCAGGGTTACAATACACAATACAAGGGTTAAACATAATGATATTCAAAAGGTAGGTAAGCAACTTTGGTAATTACATACACTTATTATAAGTGTAAAATTAAGTCAGACAGGTTATGACCACATTTGTCCACAAAGTCACATGAGAACATGTCAAGTCAAGTCTCAATCAAAATCCATCCTTCTGCTTATCTGGGGCCGGGTCACGGAGGCAGCAGTCAAAGGAAAGACGACCAGACTTCCCACTCCCTAGACGCTTATTCCAGCTCTCCTGGTGGGACATACTTTTGAATGTCTTCACACAGATAAATAGCAATGAAACTTAGTGTTTGTCTCTTGTCCATAAGAGTCCTCAAACCAGATTTTTGAAATCCAAATTTCAATAGGTTGTGGTTTGAAAATGATAAGAGATAGTGTTCTACTCTAAACTAGAAAAATGTCAGGTATGACCCAACGTATATGAGTGAAATAATTGTATGCATCTAATTTGTATTTCATTTGCATACTATGGCATTATATATATATATATATATATATATATATATATATATATATATAGCTCCTCACCCTATCTCAAAGGGAGCGCCCCGCCACCCTGCCGAGAAAGCTCCTTTCGGCCGCTTGTATCCGGGATCTTGTTCTTTCGGTCATGACCCAAAGCTCATGACCATAGGTGAGAGTAGGAACGTAGATTGACCGGTAAATCGAGAGCTTTGCCTTACAGCTCAGCTCCATCTTCACTACAACAGACCGGTACATCGACCGCATCACTGCAGAAGCTGCACCGATCCGTCTGTCAATCTCACGTCCCTTCCTTCCCTCACTTGTGAACAAGACCCCAAGATACTTGAACTTGAACAAGATACTTGATACTCCACTTGAGGTAGGAACTCCCCACAACCTGAAGGGGACAAGCCACCCTTTTCCGACTGAGAACCATGGTCTCTGACTTGGAGGTGCTGATCCTCATCCCAGACGCTTCACACTCGGCTGCAAACCGTCCCAGTGCACACTGAAGGTGCTGGCTTGATGGAGCCAACAGGACAACATCATCTGCAAAAAGCAAACCTGTGGTCCCCAAACCAGACTCCCTCCGGCCTCTGGCTGTGCCTTGAAATCCTGTCCATAAAAATAATGAACAGGACCGGTGACAAAGGGGCAATGCGAACCAAGCTCCTGCTCTGGTTGTACAGTGACTGGACAGCCCTTAGCAAAGGGCCCCGGACCCCATACTCCCAGAGCACCCCCCACAGGGTGCCACGAGGGGCACAGTCGAATGCCTTCTCCAGATCCACAAATCACATGAAGACTGGTTAGGCGAACTCCCATAAACCCTCAGCACCCTGGAGAGTGTATAGAGTTGGTTCAGTGTTCCACGACCGGGATGAAAACCGCATTGTTCCTCCTGAATTCGAGGTTCAACTGCTGGCCGCATTCTCCTCTCCAGTACCCTGGCATAGACTTTCCCGGGGAGGCTGAGGAGTGTGATTCCTCTGTAGTTGGAACACACCCTCCGGTCCCCCTTCTTAAAAAGAGGGACCACCACCCAGAGCCCTCAGCCTCTGCCTCCTCAATGAAAGACGTGTCGGTGGGGTTGAGGAGATCCTCGAATTATTCCTTTCACCGTCCAACAATGTCCCCAGTTAAAGTCAGCAGATTCCTACCTCCACTGTAAACAGTGTTGGCAGGGCACTGCTTCCCCCTCCTGAGGCGCCGGATGGTTTGCCAAAATTTCTTCGAGGCCGACCTATAGTCCTTCTCCATGGCCTCACCGAACTCCTCCTAGACCTGAGTTTTAGCCTCTACAACCACCCGGGCTGCAGTCCGCATGTTCTACCGGTACCTATCAGCTAGGCTCGTTAGGTCTCCTTCTTCAGCTTGACGGCATCCCTTACTTCCGGTGTCCACCACCGGGTTCGGGGGTTGACGCCACGACAGGCACCGGAGACTTTACGGCCACAGCTTCGAGTGGCCGCATCGACAATGGAGGTGGAGAACATGGTCCACTCGGACTCAATGTCTCCAACCTCCCTGGTTGATCTGGTTGAAGCTATGCCGGGGGTGGGAGTTGAAGATCTTTCTGACGGGGACTCGGCCAAACGCTCCCAACAGACCTACGGCCGGAGGTCAGATGAAACAACTACAAAGTCGGTCATCAATCTCCGGCCTAGGGCGTCCTAGTGCCATGTGCACTGGTGGACACCCTTATGCTTGAACATGGTGTTCGTTATGGACAAACTGTGACTGGCACAGAAGTCCAATAACAGAACATCGCTTGGTAAACTACAGTATACAACTTCTACATTCTCAAGATGGCGCCGCTGTGTCCGGCCGCCGTCCAGGTCGCTCCGCTTAGATTGTGTTCTTATTTACTTTTTTACCTACTTTTGCTTTCTCTTTTTACACACATTACCTCTGCACTGATTTCATACGAAAAGGTGATACTTTTGGACATTGGACACCGCTTCGCTGACCTGTTTCACGACACTTTATCCTCCAACCCGTCGTGGCCACCTGAGATTCTCCGGGACGCCGGGATAAACAATGTTCACCTGAATAGCCCGAGGCGACGGAACAAGAAACACCGCGGGAGACGTGCTGGGATTCGCAACAGACTGAGGAAAAGAGCACACAGCCCTCCTCTACCGAGCATTTTGCTCGCCAATGTCCAGTCTCTGGAGAATAAGATGGATGATCTTAGAGCCAGGATAAACTTCCAACGGAACATTAGGGACTGTAACATCCTTTGTTTGTCTGAAACGTGGCTCACGCCCTGGGTCCCGGACGCTGCTGTAACGCCGTCTGAAAACTTCTCTGTTTTACGGATGGACAGGACAGCCGAGGCCGGCAAATCCAAGGGTGGGGGAGTTTGTTTCATGATTAACAAGAAATGGTGTGACCCCAGGAATATCTCCACTCTGTCGCGCTCCTGCTCGCCTCATCTGGAACACCTATCCATTATTTGCCGCCCATCCTATCTGCCTCGGGAGTTTTCATCGATTATCATAACTGCTGTTTACATCCCTCCACAAGCAGACACTGGCTTGGCTTTGTCGGAGCTTCACGATGCGCTCAGCGGCAACATCAACAAACATCCCGGCGCTGCTACTATCATCGCTGGGGACTTTAACAAAGCCAAACTCAGGAAAGTTATGCCTAATTTTTATCAACACGTATCCTGTCCAACCAGAGGACCGAATACACTGGATCATTGCTACACTCAGTTTAAGAATGCCTACAAAGCTCGCTCACTACGGCTTTTCGCAAATCGGACCATGCCGCCATTTTCCTCACACCGGAATATAAACAACGGCTCGTTCAAGAACCTCCGGTGCAGAGGGTGGTGACGCGTTGGTCCGCCCAATCAGAAGCAACGTTACAGGCGGCTCGATGGCGTAGACTGGGTCATGCCGCGCAAGCTCATTGGACGTCAGCGAGTTCACGGATGTAGCGCTAAGCTTTGTAAACACGCTAGCCGAACAAGCTACGGACACAATAACTATAAGGTCTTTCTCCAATCAGAAACCGTGGGTGGACAGATCAATCCGTGCAGCAATAAACAAACGCACTTCTGCTTACAACGCCGGCCTTCTGTCGGGAAACATGAGCGAGTACAAAGCATCGTGCTATGCTCTCCGACACGCAGTAAGTGCCGCAAAACACAGACACAGGGAACGCATTGAGTCACATTTCCAGCTAAATGACTCCCGGCGCATGTGGCAAGGACTAAGGACCATCTGTGACTTTGGAAAAAATCCTCTACAGAGGTGAGAGCAGATCCGTCGCTGGCTGGACGAGCTTAACACTTTCTACGGCCGCTTCGAAAGCAATCAAAGCAGTGCGAGTCTGCCGATCAGCGCGTCAGGAAGCAGCAGTCAGAGCAGCGATCATCATGCGATCACCGTGATGGAGGACGAGGTTCGAAGGGCACTAAAGCGAGTGAATGTAAGGAAAGCAGCTGGACCTGATGGGATTTCTGGCCGTGTTCTGCGGTCCTGCGCTGATCAGCTCGCTGGTTTGTTTACATGCATTTTTAATGAGTCTCTTGCCACATCGGTGGTTCCCACCTCATTCAAAAAATCGACCATCATCCCTGTGCCAAAAAACAATAAACCCTCTTGTCTAAATGACTATCGTCCAGTTGCCCTCACATCAATAGTCATGAAGGTCTTTGAGGGACTGGTTAAAAACGTCATCTGCTCCTCCATCCCGGATACTTTGGACCCCCTTCAGTTTGCTATCGCCCAAACAGATCCACAGATGATGCCATCTCTCACATCCTGCACTCTTCTCTCTCACACATTGACAGCAATAACAGGAACTATATAAGACTGCTATTTATTGACTATAGCTCAGCTTTTAATACTATAGTCCCCATTAAGCTAGCTTCCAAACTCATAGACCTCGGACTGAATCCTTCACTCTGCAACTGGATCCTTGATTTCCTCACCGGCAGACCTCAAGTGGTGAAACTAGGCCAGTACACCTCCAGCTCCATCACACTGAACGTAGGAGCCCCACAGGGCTGTGTCCTGAGTCCCCTGCTCTACTCTCTCTACACACGACTGCGTGTCCTCGCACAGCTCCACATCCATTATCAAATTCGCTGATGATACTGTGGTTCTGGGCCTCATTCACAACAATAATGAGACCGCATACTTGGATGAGGTAGAGAAATTAACATCATGGTGCCAGGACAACTGCCTCTCTCTGAATGTGAGCAAAACAAAAGAACTGATTGTAGACTTCTGAGGACCTGACTTGGACTACTCACACTCAAACTCAGGTAAATAAAGCCAGGCAAAGACTGTACTATCTCGACAGCTGAGGAAATTCAGGGTCTCACCAGCAATCCTGAAAACTTTCTATTCTGGAGCTATAGAAAGTATATTGACTCAATGTATCTCAGTGTGGTATGGGAACAGCTCCAGTCAAGACTGCAAAGCCCTGCAGAGAGTTGTGCGCTTAGCTGAGCGCATTTCAGGTCTGCTCTCCCTCTCTGCAGGACATCTACCACAAACGCTGCAGAAGCAGAGCTGCAAAAATCATCAAAGACCCCACCCACCCCAGTAATCATATTTTCACTCTGCTGCCATCTGGTAAGCGCTACCGTAGCCTGATGGCAAAAACCGAGAGACTCAGGAGGAGTTTTTCCCACAGGCCATCAGGCTCTTGAACTCTAAACCAGCCACCTCACACTGACACACTGACAGTGTCACTCTGTTTGCTACAAACTGTTTTGCACATTTGCTTCCTGCACCTTCCTGTGTATCTTAATACTTAAGACCACAGCTAAATGCATATATGCACACTGTACATCCCTGTACATTTTTTAATATTAAGTCTACAGTTTACATTCATGTACATTATTTTGCGATCTAGATTTATTCCCACATTACACATTTTTATATTTTTATATTTTATTCTATATTTTTATTGTTTACTTTTATCTCATTCTTACATAGCTACATTTATGTATATTTTCATCTGTGTGTTTTCCTTAATAATTGCACTGTCCATGGAGCGGACCTGACTCACATTTCACTGCTGGTTATATATGCTGTATATAATTTTGTATGTGACGAATAAAAATCTTGAATCTTGAATCTTCTAATACAACTTCTAATACATATTTATATTTGTCATATCTATTTCCATACATTTTACTGGTTACAATATTTTAGAAGTTGTAAACTACAGTTTCTAATATACCGTAACTAGTAAAATACATATAAATATGTACTACGTGTTTGGTTACATTCACATTTAGTCATTTAGCAGATGCTTTTATCCAAAGCGACTTACATTAAGCTTCCATTCACCAGTGTTACAGCTGGAACGTCACTGGAGGCAAGGTGGGTTAAGTGTCTTGCCCAAGGACTCAACAACAGTATAAACTATTAAGAGAGCGGGAATCAAACCGTCTGCCTTCCAGTTGAAGGACGACCACTCTAACACTGAGCCACTGGTTGCAGTAGCTTTATCTGTTCTAATCCATCCCAATGGCATAGTTTGTCATTTCATTGTCATCACAATCATTACTATTGCTGCTTTTACTAGGCAATCCGCAGTGACTATGTTTACCCCTGACTGTCATGATGACCAACATGAATTTCTCCCACGCTGTCTCTGGAAGCCGAATTATTCCCGATCTTCCTGTTACTATCACGGCCACAGTGAGTAAAGCAGCGTATGCCCTTCCCTTCCCAACCTCCCCATCACTACCGTGGCCAGAGCAACTAGTTTCCTCTCGTTTCTTTTACTTATGTTGACCAAAATGTGGGAAAAACGACGTGTGCTTTATATACACTGAGAGAGGCACAAGCAGCGCCACACTCCTCCCTGGTCACACACGCACTCTCGCTCTCATTCTCACTTTCACTCGGGTGAAAAGACTCTAAAGGCAGATGTTCTCCCTAATAATCAGTGTAAAGCCAAAGCTTCATCACAGGTGTATTTTTAATTTGCCTTTTTTGCGTTTACCAGCTTGCATGTAGAGAATGCTGCTCCCACTGAGACACGCGTTTGAGGCCTTCTTCTAAAAAAAATTTTTTATAACAACACATGGTAATACTGGACTAGAAACAAAGTACAGGGTATCTGACATCTGGTGGAAGGGAGTGGAAACATAATTTAGCACATAAACCGGAAGTAGTGACTGTTTTTTCCAGTTAAGTTGCTTGTTGCAATTTTGCGACTTTGGCGCTTAGAGGATTAGTCTTTATTAAAGCACTTCAGATTGATGAAAGTTTAAGGTTGATTGTTGAAAGTTTAAGATTTGTTATTGTGTGTTCCTTCTAACATGTCTCTTAAAGTTTTTTTCCTTCCAGAGTTTCTTCATCTGAAAGGAATGTATGAGTCTAAAATGCAGCTGGAGTCAGGTTTCTGCGTTATCCAATCTAGTGAAGGTGAACTGGTACTAAATCTATTTCAGAAAATGAAACCATCTGTTTATCTTTCTGACCTTGTCCATGAGGTCAAAGGTTATATGCTACACAAGCCATGGATTACAAGTAGCATTAAGAACCTGTTGAATCTAAAAAAGAGGCTGGAGATAAGGACAGGATCAGGACTATCCAACATGATCTGAAAAAGAACATATGGAAGGCTCTAGGGGACTATAAGAGGAAGCAGGTGAGAAAACTTTAGAATAGCAACACAAAGGAAGTGTAAGAGGGCATGAGAGCCATCACTGGATTCAAGGACAAGGGGAGTATGACGCCTGGTGACACTGCTGTGGCTAACGAGTTTAACTGCTCAAAGGAGCACCCGTAGTGACAGGCTTCTTTCCCTGCGCTGTAGGACTGAGTGATTCAGGAGATAATTTATACCAGCTGCTATGAGACAATGAATCTTTTTAATGTGCACTTTATAACTAACATCTAAATCAATTCCCTCTGTGGCACGGATGGCGCTGCTGCAGCCGCTGATGCATTGGGGTTGCCATAGTCACGCCGCAGATCCCAGGTGTGCTTATGCGCACATGATCCAGAGAAACAGGGAACAGGGTCAGCAGTGGCGGTCGTAGAGTGTATTCTAACTTGCTAATCCCACAGATGTCTGATAAAGGTCAACATGATGGCACAAGGTGTCACGCTGCTCACGTCAAGGGTGGAGATGAGGAGCAAGCGTCTGCGAAGCCTTGAAGGCTCCAGCTGGTTTTTGACAAACTGGATGTCAGGGCCAAACAGAAACAAGGTGGATAACAGCAGGTCAAGAATGCATCTCTCAGGCCGAGCCATTAGTGCCTGGCGCTGAGCTGCACGGGACTCATGGTGCGGCACCCATCTACAGCAAAAGCTTGGGACATTCTCACAAGTTCCGCCACTGTGGTCTGGACCTCCTCTACTAAAGTCCACTGGTACCGTCTTAGGAAGCTGTTGAAAATATATCCATTTGTTCTGTGGCAGAGGAGAATAGCAGCAAGTCTTCCAATAGGTAACCATAAGATGGCTGCAGGTCAGAAGCAGAGGGGATCTCTGTGAACCCGAATCTTCACAATGGATCCCTCTGTCCTCTCCTTCCTCAGCCCAGTCCATTTGGCTCAGAGCAGCGGGAAGGGACTTGGTGGTGACGGCCCCAGGAAGCGAGAGCGAACCCATGAATGCAGATCAGCGCCCGGTCTATCCTGAGAGAGCAAGGCATGCAGGGCCGAGAGAATGTTGCGCCACTGCCTTTTTCAGTTTTTTAACAAGCTGCTGTGGTATTATATACTGTAGTTATGGTTTCTATTTGAACTATAATGAATATTCTGTCATTTAATTGTCAATGATTGCATTGTGTGTCAGTTGGCAGAGCAGTGCAGAGTACAAGAACATCAAGTACCCTGTCAACGATAAGGTGAACCTCTTGGCCTTTTTAAACTGCACACTGGTAATTGAACCTGCAAAGATGTAAAAGAAAAACCTTGAAGCCTTGAGAGTTAGTGGAGTTAGTGGACATTTAGCAAAATCAAGAGGACACAGACACAGAAACCAAACAGACAGGACCCAGAGACAAAGGTGTTCATCCCAAAAACTTTAAATGATTTTTTAAAAACACAACATTCCCTGATCATTTCAAACCTGGCATTTCTCACACGAGGATGTATCAGCACAGAAGGTTTAAAAGACAACATTGTAAAAATGCTTGTTATCTTATGTACATTTTACCGACTGGATTTGAAATTCCTCACTCACTGGTGCATCATATTCCCTTCCACCCACTCCACAAAGTACTATTCAGTTGCAAGAGCTCGTTTAGCAATAGACTGTTACTGCCACGCTGCTCCACCGAGAGACACAGCAAATCATTCCTGCCAGTCGCCATCAAACCTCTGGACTCTGTAGTGTAGTGAGGATGAATAAAAGTAATTCTGATTTGTTCTAAAAATACTTTTTTATTCAGAATATTATGATTTAGACTGAAACAGAATAAGTAATGTTTATTTTACCATTGAGACAATCACAATACTTCTTGATAAAACAATGAAGACAACTATAACGATGAGCCTAATGCTTAAAGCAACACTGAGCAGAATCAGGACTGTCTTCAGTAAAACACACTTGTTTCTGCTGCAAAAAAACAATATAGAATAAATAAAATATTTTTATCATATACTATACAATATGTATATATACTAAAAAAATAGAAAAAGATAATTTAATAAACATGTTGCAATTACCTTTAATGTGGACTTTGACTCCATTTCCAAAAAGGATGTGTCCACATGCTGCCACAGCACAGTGGTACGGCGTCATTTTTTTTGAGAATGTGTTGAAACATCTGAGAGGTCCATGAGCTTCTGGACTCCTGTCACATTTAACAGAGCTGTATAAGTGATGCATATAATATAAAACAGCATTTTTTGTTGATTTAATGGTTGGCACACTGTAGCTGTTTTATGAGATGATGGGAGGGATCTTTTGGAGTAAACTGATTGGTCTGAAACATCACTGACAATAGACATGTTTTCATGTTTCACACACGTTTTTGAAATTGACTCTGAGAGTAAACTGTAGAGACCATATATATATATATACAGTATGATTGTGATGTGAATAATGGTCACATGTTACATTCCTAAAATATCTCATTAGACCAGTGTATGCATGTAGGAATATAATCATTACTTCTTACTGTATATAGTGTACCATCTTTGCAGAGGCTCTGCAATACACAATAAAGATTATATTTACACAATTTCTGATGCATCTTGATGCATAGCATTGTGAGCATGTCTATTTTCACAAAAAAAAAAAAAAAGTAAGCTTAAGAACCTCTTTAGTCATGCTCAACTTAAAATAAATCCGTTGGCCATATGCTATTTTTTAACAATGGAATAAAATGTAAACATTTACTGTCATATATTTGTCATAATCTACTAAGCCGTTCCAACCATGTGACAGAGTACTAAGTAAAAACCTTTGGTGAAGAGGTCAGGACTGCTGGTGAAAGGTGTAAAGCCAGTACACAGAGATACACACTTGATTAATAACTAATTAATTAGATAAACATTAAATTACTATCTTTAATCAAGCTTGCAGTTTCATATATTATTACATTTTCTTTATGTTTTTCATAGAGGAGATATTTGTGAGGTCAAATTACAACGGAGGAATATTTCAAGAGTCAGCAGAGCATTGTATTTTATAGTCAGTTGCATTAATATGGCTCACAAACAGAAAATGATGAGCCTTTTGCAAATGCCTTTGGTAAATGTTCTTTTACACAGAGACAGGAAGTGAAGGTAATCTCATACCATTGCAACAAGCAGCATGCATTGTCGATCCCATATTGGCCATTTTTGCCAAATATTACTTAACATTAAAGATATGGAAACCAATATAAAGTAAAGACACAATCTATTGAGTTTGCAAAAACATTAATTTCAAAAACATGTCATGGCAGTGATTTTCTTGTCAAAGCCACAAATCTTGAGATGCATTCATGTAATAACATTGATTCAATCATAATTAAATGTGAAATGTAATTAAAGTATTTATATATGGCTTCTGTTTTGCAGATGTAGCTTTTCATGATTTGCAAAAAGTCTGCTTGACACAATGGCCCCTGACACTGACACAATGGATGGAAAGTTTACCACTGGTGTTGTGGTTTAACTTTCTAAATGAGATGTGAATCTTCCTGTCACTCAGCACTCAGAGTCTTTGAAATGCATCTTAAAAATGTAAATGGTTTTGGAGGTTGGTCAAAGGTGCTGCATGTGGTTTGGCTTTTTGTTCACAAGAGAAAACATGGCCTACAATATACTACTATGACATAAATTATGGCATAATCTGCTAAATAAATGTATTTATTTAGCAAGATAAATACATTTATTTGTAAATTTATTTACAAATCCTGCAGCATCGAGGCTTCAGAAGATTAAGTCTTAAATTGGGATCACTCAATTCTTTTACTCATGCATTTAGTTTGACAGTTTATTTACCCAAAAGCTTATTGTAACAGGACTCATTTGGGGAAAAAAAAAACGCAAGACCATAATGACCATAAGATGTCATCTAAGGCTCAAGCCAAATTCCTAACGCTTTAAAAATGTCCTAACTTCTTTTGACTGACCTTGTTGTATTTCATGGTCACTATGATAAGAGGTGTCTAAATTTTTAATTTAGTAAGAAAGGAAAGTAATAAATAATCATGTCTCTCAGATAGTCTGTAACTTGTTCATGGTGTGATTTATAAACTTATAAAAACACTATCAACAGACAGTGTAAAGACTTTAAGATAGGAGTAATATGTGCTCTCCTCCTGGTCCTAGTCAGCACTCAGGCCACTGCATTTTGCACTAGTTGTAGCTGGTGAACAGTGTTTTTAGGTGGACAAGAGACCATTTATCTGCTGCTAATATGCTACTGCTAATGCTACCAAAGGGTCTAACAACAGGAGCTCTTGACTTTTGCACACATATGAATGATGAATGGAAAGTTCAGCATTGTTGTGGTCTTTTCTTCCTGTTTCACTTTAGACATCGACGTGGGGATAACTTGATGGTGTTTGTTATTTCAGTTCACCACTAAAGCAAATATTTAAAGTATTATAAATATTTTTTTATGTAAAATGTTGTCCTAATGTCCTAGTGTCTTAATTTAATAATTTGACTTCCTATCTCTAAAACCTCTGGTAGTTGGCTTTATGTACTTCTGATGCAATAACTGTTGGTTGAACATTATAAGGTCTTGTGTGTAGGTCACATAACAACAATTAAAGCTATTGTAGATGTGTGCATTGTTTTCCTTGCTTTAAATGTTCCCAATTTTTGCCACTGTTAGTTTCTTAGACTTCACTTTGACTCAATTATAATAATCTGACATCTGAACCAACTTAAAAAAAAACATTTCATCCTTAAACAGAAGTCTGATATGTACTTTACATTTAGGGGGATGGTATTTTTGTGCTTTCAGCCAATCACTACAGCTTCCGCTTTTCAAAGGTACCTTTATTGTGTGAAGACATCAAATGCAAAGTTACTAGTCTGTCGTGTACATCAGATGAAACAATGATTGGACAACTCACTGCATTTATATTTTTGAGCACATTGTGTGAGTACAGCAGATGTATTTATACTAATTATTCTTGTTTTTATATCTTTACACTAACTCATTTGTCTTGTTTCCTCAGCTCAAAGTGCGGATGTTCCTCGTGCGATGCCTGTGATCGTGGCTCAACCTGGTGACAATGTTACATTAATGTGTCCAGCTACTACTGAATTCTACAATTTTTACTGGTATAAGCAGTCTCCTGGAAAAACAATGCAAACTGTTGTTAAAATATTATTTAAGAAGAGCAATGTTAGCGAACAATTTATAGACCAACGCTTCATCATCACCAAAATGGATGGTCAGCACATTTTCATCATCAGCAATATCATAAAAGAGGACGAAGCAACCTATTATTGTCAGAAGACTCAATATGGACAGAGCTACATTAACAGCACATTCTTACTCGTGAACGGTAAAACATAATTAATATTTTACAGGCTTAAAGTGAACTTTTTGTTTGAGTGTTTTTTGGTGACATTTAATTAATTGACATTTCAACTCTTTTGTCATTTAAACAGAAGAGAGCAATCCACAGAACTGTGTGAGTGTGAGACAAAATCCACCCTCAGCGTCAGTGCAGCCAGGAGGCTCAGTGACTCTTCAGTGCTCACTTCTGTCCAAGAACAACAACGTGGACAAAGAGCAGTGTCCACATCAACAGAACGTGCACTGGTTCAGAGCTGGATCTGTAGAAGCTCACACTGGAGCAATCTACAAATCTAAAAACAACAGTTGTGTCTACAGTCTTCCCAAAACTATCCAAGGCTCCTCTGACGATGGGACGTACTACTGCGCTGTGGCCACATGTGGACAGATTCTGTTTGGTGAAGGAACTCAAGTGGAGACAAGTAGGTCTTCAAATGTATCGCACTTTGCAAATTTAGTTTTTGAATGTAAAGCCTTTAGACAATCACAGGAAACCCAAACAAGAGAGTGTCTCAGGTTCATTTAAGAGCTAGATTACGAGTGTTTTGACCAAAATAAAAAAATAAAAATTAAGATTTTGACTTGATGAGATGTGTTGTTAAAATCTCACTTTTTATAACCAATAACCAAACAAAGTTTTAGCCAACTTTTTATTTTTAACTTTCATGTAGGAAAGTGACTTGGCCCTCCATCTCTGTCCTACTTCTGATTCTGCCCCTCTAATGAAACTATAGAGATAACATATATAATTAATAATCAGTCATTACTAGAACTCAGTTAACAATGGAAATGTGATACACTTTCTTGTCATATGGTTATAATTCATGTTAAAAATCCACTACATTAATAAATCATGTTTATCTAAAAAAAAAAAAAAAAAGAAGTCAGCTCTACCTTCATATTTACTTTCAGAATAAAAAACCTCTCAATTAATTTATTTTTAAATTTGAAGATTTCTTCTTCTGTGCCTGACTGATTCTATACTGTGATGAAGAGGTTTTTAATCTAGAAAATGTTTTAAATGTTATGGAAAAACTTTCAAGTGGTTTGCAGGGGGACATGAGTGAAAGCAAACAGCTTCACTGTGCTTGGTTTATAATAATTTAACATTATCTGTGTGTGTGTGTGTGTGTGTGTGTGTGTGTGTGTGTGTGTGTGTGTGTGTGTGTGTGTGTGTGTGTGTGTGTGTGTGTGTGTGTGTGTGTGTGTCAAACAATATGAAGGATATAAACATGTGAGGTATAGTAGAAACAGTGCTCAATTATTATGTTTAGTTTTTACATGTTTATGGCCATTGAGTTCCAGGCAGAAGAACACTATACTTGTAATATATCTTGTATTTTTTTTTTTTTGTAATTTGACTCAAATACCAGTGTTGCAATACACAATACAAGGATAATAATAATCATAAACATATTGAAATTCAAAAGGTAGATATGCAACTAATTACATCTTTTGATTATATAAAGACCATAAGAAATCCACATATGTAACAAACAACATCTACACAAAGTATGCTACAACATGACTTATTTCAATTTTGTATCTTTGCAAATCTGGCATCCCATAATGTTCTCTGCCTTTTTTTTTTTTTTTTTTACTAAAAGCACAAACAGAAACCTTGCCAGATCCTTTTCCAGGCCAGGACCCTGTAACCGTGGCTCTTGGAGTCCTGTTGACCTGCTGTGTGGTCGTGATCAGCGTCCTGTGTGTCTGTCTAAAGCGAGGAAGAGTTTGTGAGCATTGTAAAGGTGAGCTAGTATATCATGTTATAAAAGGTCTTTGTATGTTTTATAGCATCACTGTCATTAACATGTATGATATCCAGATATTATTATAGTGCTGTAATATTGTGGAATGTTTTTTTTGTAGATGTTTCTATCAATAGTCCCCAATATGACATGTCAGCTACGAGTCAGTCAGAAACTTTGGTAAGTAACACACCAATGTGTTTGTCATTTAAGATGTAATCAAATAGATACAATACAATTAAGTGAAGAAAAACAGTCAGCTTAGCAGTGACTGCAGTAGATGTCATAATGTGAAAATAGTTTATTATTGTACATGTACAAACAAATAATACCCCTCATATTGTATTACACTTATTACTGAATTTACATATAATATAATTATTCCTGTATGTAACAGTGTCATACACATGTGTATTCACAGGCTGGAGGAGCTGCAGACCTCAACTACACCACGCTGAACTTTTCTTCAAGGAAAGTTAAACAAGGCAGTAAAACTAGACTGGAGCAGGACTGTGTGTACTCTGCCGTCAGAGCAGATCCCCACAGCCAACAAAACTCCTTCTAAAGCAGTTTATGGTTGCATCTCATGTTTGTGGATGTGGAATTTTCAATTATTCAGCATACAGCACACGTCTAAAACAAACCCAAGAGAACTTCTTTTGTCATCATTACTAAATATGAAATGTATTTTAAACAATATTAAGTACAACCTAAAACTGTTTAGATGTTATATGTTTTATTATACATTTGTCAAATTTAAAAATGTTATTGCCCATCAAGATCATTTACATTTCTAGTACTAATTCACATAAATAAAAGTGACATAAGTGTAGACCGTTTCTGTTTCTGCAGCTTTTATTATCCTTTGCGGTGCTGCATCACAGTCTGTTGTGTTTTTTGTGACCTTTGACACACAAAAGAAAAAATGTATTTACTCTTCACACTAACATTTTTATTCACAATCAAAAAAGATAATGAACAAATTTTTTTTACATATTATGTGTAGACTTAAGTGTAACAGGTTATGACTGTTTACAAAGTTACATGACACCATGTTAAATCCTTGTTCAAAATCTATCTCAGTTAAGTGTTATTGCCTTTGCTCACAGATGGAAACTGACTTAATAACATAATTCTGTATTTGATTCATCCCTCTTTGTCTCTTGTCCATAAGAGTCCTCAAACCAGATTTTTGAAATCCAAATTTCAATAGGTTGTGGTTTGAAAATGATAAGAGATAGTGTTCTACTCTAAACTAGAAAAATGTCAGGTATGACCCAACGTATATGAGTGAAATAATTGTATGCATCTAATTTGTATTTAATTTGCATACTATGGCATTTTATATTGGCGGTTATGTTATTTACAGTAAATACAGACTAAAGATTTCTGAAAATAAATGATTAATAACAATAACTTTTAAAGCAAAATTAGTAAACTACAGTATATCCATCCATCTTCTACCGCTTATCCGGGGCCGGGTCGCGGGGGCAGCAGTCTAAGCAGAGACGCCCAGACTTCCCGCTCCCCAGACACTTCCTCCAGCTCTTACGGGGGGATACTGAGGCGTTCCCAGGCCAGCTGAGACATAGTCCCTCCAGCGTGTCCTAGGTCTTCCCCAGATGCTCGAGCCACCTCAGCTGGCTCCTGTTGATGTGGAGGAGCAGCGGCTCTAATTTGAGCTCCTCCCGAGTGACCGAGCTCCTCAACCTATCTCTAAGGGAGCGCCCCGCCACCCTGCCAAGAAAGCTCCTTTCGGCCGCTTGTATCCGGGATCTTGTTCTCTCGGTCATGACCCAAAGCTCATGACCATAGGTGAGAGTAGGAACGTAGACTGACCGGTAAATCGAGACCTTTGCCTTACAGCTCAGCGCCATCTTCACCACAACAGACCGGTACATCGACCGCATCACTGCAGAAGCTGCACCGATCCGTCTGTTAATCTCACGCTCCTTCCTTCCCTCACTTGTGAACAAGACCCCAAGATACTTGAACTCCTCCACTTGAGGTAGGAACTCCCCACAACCTGAAGGGGACAAGCCACCCTTTTCCGACTGAGAACCATGGTCTCTGACTTGGAGGTGCTGATCCTCATCCCAGACGCTTCACACTCGGCTGCAAGCCGTCCCAGTGCACACTGAAGGTCCTGGCTTGATGGAGCCAACAGGAAAACATCATCTGCAAAAAGCAAAGACGAGATCCTGTGGTCCCCAAACCAGACTCCCTCTGGCCCCTGGCTGCGCCTTGAAATCCTGTCCATAAAGATAATGAACAGGACCGGTGACAAAGGGGCAATGCGAACCAAGCTCCTGCTCTGGTTGTACAGTGACCGGACAGCCCTTAGCAAAGGGCCCCGGACCCCATACTCCCAGAGCACCCCCCACAGGGGGCCACGAGGGACACAGTCGAATGCCTTCTCCAGATCCACAAAACACATGAAGACTGGTTGGGTGAACTCCTATAAACCCTCCAGCACCCTGGAGAGGGTATAGAGCTGGTCCAGTGTTCCATGACCCGGGCGAAAACCGCATTGTTCCTCCTGAATTCGAGGTTCAACTGCTGGCTGCATTTTCCTCTCCAGTACCCTGGCATAGACTTTCCCGGGGAGGCTGAGGAGTGTGATCCCTCTGTAGTTGGAACACACCCTCCGGTCCCCCTTCGTTAAAAGAGGGACCACCACCCAGAGCCCTCGGCCTCTGCCTCCTCAATGAAAGACGTGTCGGTGGGGTTGAGGAGATCCTCAAATTATTCCTTTCACCGTCCAACAATGTCCCCAGTTAAAGTCAGCAGATTCCCACCTCCACTGTAAACAGTGTTGGCAGGGCACTGCTTCCCCCTCCTGAGGCGCCGGATGGTTTGCCAAAATTTCTTCGAGGCCGACCTATAGTCCTTCTCCATGGCCTCACCGAACTCCTCCCAGACCTGAGTTTTAGCCTCCACAACCACCCAGGCTGCAGTCCGCTTGTTCTGCCGGTACCTATCAGCTGCCTAAGGAGTCCCATGAGCCAACCAGGCTCGGTAGGTCTCCTTCCTTAGCTTGACGGCATCCCTTACTTCCGGTGTCCACCACCGGGTTCGGGGGTTGACGCCACGACAGGCATCGGAGACTTTAATAATAATAATAATAATAAACTTTAATTTATAAAGCGCCTTTAAAGGCAACTTCTCAAAGCGCTGTACAAAAAACAAGCAATACAAAAAACAAGCAATACAAAGTTCAAACAATTAAAAGTAACATCAACTAGCAAATGCTAATTTAAAAAAAATAGGTCTTAAGTCTACCTTTAAAAATGTCATAGCCCTGTGCTTCCCTAAGATCAGGAGGCAGAGAATTCCAAAGGACAGGAGCATAGGAAGAAAAAGCCCTGTCACCCATAGATCGTAGGCGTGTTTGAGGAACAGCCAACAAGTTGGATTGAGATGAACGCAGTCTCCGAGTTGGGGTATAGGGAGTTAACAATTCAGACAGATAATAAGGGGCCAAGCCATGCAACGCTTTATATGTCAGCATCATAATTTTAAAATCTACTCTGAATCGGACTGGGAGCCAGTGTAAAGACTCCAAGACTGGAGTGATGTGATTACAAACCCTGGTCCCAGTCAGTATCCTGGCGGCCGAATTTTGAACATATTGTAGTTTTTTAAGTGTGGATTTAGAGACTCCGGCTAGAAGGGCGTTACAGTAATCAATCCTAGTGATGACAAAGGAATTCATCAGCTTTTCAGCTACTGAGAAGTAGCCAAGACAGAGCCATCAATAGTCAGAGATAATGAACCAGTTTTTGAAATTTGATGACGGGAACCAATTAGCATAACTTCAGTTTTACCACTGTTCAGACACAAAAAATTTGTACTCATCCATTTCTTTATCTCAGAAACACAGCCAGACAGAAAATCAACATCAAGATGTTCACCAGACTTTGAGTGTATATAAATCTGCGTATCATCAGCATAAAAGTGATAATGGAGGCCAAGCGATCGCAATAACTGTCCAAGGGGCCACAGCTTCGAGTGGCCGCATCGACAATGGAGGTGGAGAACATGGTCCACTCGGACTCAATGTCTCCAACCTCCCTGGTTGATCTGGTTGAAGCTCTGCCGGGGGTGGGAGTTAAAGATCTTTCTGATGGGGACTCGGCCAAACGTTCCCAACAGACCCTCACAGTTCATTTGGGCCTGCTGAGTCTGTCCAGCTTTCTCCCCCGCCCTTTGCTCCAACTCACCAACAGGTGGTGATCAGTTGACAGCTTCGCCCCTCTCTTCACCCGACTGTCCAAGACATACGGCCGGAGGTCAGATGAAACAACTACAAAGTCGATCATCGATCTCTGGCCTAGGGCATCCTTGTGCCATGTGCACTGGTGGACACCCTTATTCTTGAACATGGTGTTCGTTATGGACATACTGTGACTGGCACAGAAGTCCAATAACAGAACACTGCTCGGTAAACTACAGTGTACAACTTCTAATACAACTTCTAATACATATTTATATTTGTCATATCTATTTCCATACATTTTACTAGTTACGATATTTTAGAAGTTGTAAACTACAGTATACAACTTCTAATATACTACTAGTAAAATGTATGGAAATAGATATGACAAATATAAATATGTACTATGTGTTTGGTTACATTCACATTTAGTCATTTAGCAGATGCTTTTATCCAAAGCGACTTACATTAAGCTTCCATTCACCAGTGTTACAGCTGGAACATCACTGGAGGCTAGGTGGGTTAAGTGTCTTGCCCAAGGACACAACAACAGTATAGACTATGGAGAGAGCGGGAATCAAACCGTCTGCCTTCCAGTTGAAGGATGACCGCTCTACCACTGAGCCACTGGTTGCAGTAGCTTTATCTGTTCTAATCCATCCCAATGGCATAGTTTGTCATTTTTTATGTGTGGGACCTCTCATAAAGCACAGCACACAGGCATCACTTTCATTTCAATTGCTGCTTTTACTAGGCAATACGCGCTGACTATGTTTACCCCTGACTGTCAGGATGACCAACATGTATTTATCCCACGCTGTCTCTGGAAGCCGAATTATTCCCGATCTTCCTGTTACTATCACGGCCACAGCGAGTAAAGCAGCGTATGCGCTTCCCTTCCCAACATCCCCATCACTACCGTGGCCAGAGCAACTAGTTTCCTCCCGTTTCTTTTACTTATGTTGGCCAAAATGTGGGAAAAACGACATGTGCTTTATATACACTGAGTGAGGCACAAGCAGCGCCAAACTCCTCCCTGGTCACACATGCACTCTCGCTCTCATTCTCACTTTCACTCGGGTGAAAAGACTCTAAAGGCAGATGTTCTCCCTGAGAATCAGTGTCAGCCATTACTAAAGCCAAAGCTTCATCACAGGTGTATTTTTTACTTGCCATTTTTGCTTTTACCAGCTTGCATGTAGAGAATGCTGCTCCCAATGAGACACGCGTTTGATGCCTTTTTTATAGCAACACATGGTAATACTGGGCTAGAAACAAAGTACAGGGTGTCTGACATCTGGTGGAAGGGAGTGGAAACATAATTTAGCACAAAACCGGAAGTAGTGACTGTTTTTTCCAGTTAAGTTGCTTGTTGCAATTTTGCGACTTTGGCGCTTAGAGGGTTTAGTCTTTATTAAAGCACTTCAGATGTTGATTGTTGAAAGTTTAAGGTTTGTTATTGTGTGTTCCTTCTAACATGTCTCTTAAAGTTTTTTCCTTCCAGAGTTTCTTCATCTGAAAGGAATGTATGAGTCTAAAATGCAGCTGGCGTCAGGTTTCTGCGTTATCCAATCTAGTGAAGGTGAACTGGTACTAAATCTATTTCAGAAAATGAAACCATCTGTTTATCTTTCTGACCTTGTCTATGAGGTCAAAGGTTATATGCTACACAAGCCTTGGATTACAAGTAGCATTAAGAACCCGTTGAATCTAAATAAAGAGGCTGGAGATAAGGACAGGGTCAGGACTATCCAACATGATCTGAAAAAGAACATATGGAAGGCTCTAGGGGACTATAAGAGGAAGCTGGAGAGAAAACTTTAGAACAGCAGCACAAAGGAAGTGTAAGAGGGCATGAGAGCCATCACTGGATTCAAGGACAAGGGGAGTATGACGCCTGGTGACACTGCTATGACTAACGAGTTTAACTGCTTCTACAGCATGAATCTCTGTTGGCTCAAAGGAGCACCCGTAGTGACAGGCTCCTTTCCCTGCGCTGTATGACTGAGTGATTCAGGAGATAATTTATACCAGCTGCTATGAGACAATGAATCTTTTTAATGTGCACTTTATAACTAACATCTAAATCAATTCCCTCTGTGGCACGGACGGCGCTGCTGCAGCCGCTGATGCATTGGAGTTGCCATAGTCACTCCGCAGATCCCAGGTGTGCTTGTGCGCACACGATCCAGAGAAACAGGGAACAGGGTCAGCAGTGGCGAGTGTATTCTAACTTGCTAATCCCACAGATGTCTGATGCCGGTCAACGTGATGGCACAAGGTGTCGCGCTGCTCACGTCAAGGGTGGAGATGAGGAGCAAGCGTCTGCGAAGCCTTGAAGGCTCCAGCTGGTTTTTGACAGACTGGATGTCAGGGCCAAACAGAAACAAGGTGGATAACAGCAGGTCAAGAATGCATCTCTCAGGCCGAGCCATAAGTGCTTGGCGCTGAGCTGCACAGTACTCATGGTGCGGCACCCATCTACAGCAAAAGCTTGGGACATTCTCACAACTTCAGCCACTGTGGTCTGGACCTCCTCTACTAAAGTCCACTGGTACCGTCTCAGGAAGCTGTTGAAAATGTATCCATTTGTTCTCCGGCAGAGGAGAATAGCAGCAAGTCTTCCAATGGGTAACCATAAGATGGCTGCAGGTCAGAAGCAGAGGGGATCTCTGTGAACCCGAATCATCACAACGGATCCCTCTGTCCTCTCCTTCCTCAGCCCAGTCCATTTGGCTCAGAGCAGCGGGAAGGGACTTGGTGGTGACGGCCCCAGGAAGCGAGAGCGAACCATGAATGCAGATCAGCGCCCGGTCTCTTTCCTGTAGAGAGCAAGGAATGCAGGGCCGAGAGAATGTTGCGCCACTGCCTTTTTCAGGTTTTTAACAAGCTGCTGTGGTATTATATACTGTAGTTATGGTTTCTATTTGAACTATAATGAATATTCTGTAATTTAATTGTCAATGATTGCATTGTGTGTCAGTTGGCAGAGCAGTGCAGAGGACAAGAACATCAAGAACAAGAAGTTCCCTGTCAACGATAAGGTGAACCTCTTGGCCTTTTTAAACTGCACACTGGTAATTAAATTATTAATTAAACCTGCAAAGATGTGAAAGAAAAACCTTGAAGCCTTGAGAGTTAGTGGATACCCCGATGGACATTTAGTAAAATCAAGAGGACACAGACACAGAAACCAAACAGATAGGACCCAGAGACAAAGGGGAAATGTGTTTATCCCAAAAACTTAAAACGATTTTTTTAAAACACAACATTCCCTGATCATTTCAAACCTGGCATTTTCTCATAAGAGGATGTATCAGCACAGAAGATCCAATCCTGGTGGAGCTGAGTCTATCATGGTTGCTCGTCATGCCACCAGTGCAACCAGCCACTCCAACGCTACACACCTGCGGGCCATTACAATCATTAGCAGCCGACACATAACTCCTGTTGCCAGATTGTTCTACTGAGTCCAGAAGAGCACATCCAGCGTTAACTAAGTATTCTACCTGTTCCTGTTAACCTGGTACTGTCCCTTGTTCCTGCTTTACCGTTCCTACCTGTGCCATGCAGTTTACCGGGTCTTCTGTCCTCACCTCCTGGGCCAGCTCGTTGCCGTGCACTGCTGCACAGCCGATAGTACTTCCAGCTTGTTGCCGTGTGGTGCCGCCTGTCCTTCGGGTCCGACCAGCCACGTCCATTTAACCCACAACACCAATGTTTGCTACCTCAGTTGTCTCATTAAAGACTATACAGTTTGACATTCTGAGTCCGTTACAGAGTCTGCAGTCCACCTCTAACTCAAAGGTAAAGGGCATTCCTTTGTGGACAGCAAGCACCTTTGCCAAGGAGGCCTGGTGGAATGAAAAAGCCCTCACTTAACATAGGAGGCCCCAGATACCACTTGCCAGCTATTCACAACAGTGTTTTCAAACCAAACATGAAAACAGTTTCACGCTAGAAGGACATTACCTAATACATGACATCAGGATCTGAAAGATAATTTAATAATTTAAAAGACAACATTGTAAAAATGCTTGTTTCTCTTATGTACATTTTACAGACTGGATTTGGCATTCCTCACTCACTGGTGCATCATATTCCCTTCCACCCACTCCACAAAGTACTATTCAGTTGCAAGAGCTTGTTTAGCAATAGACTGTTACTGCCACGCTGCTCCACCGAGAGACACAGCAAATCATTCCTGCCAGTCACCATCAAACCTCTGAACTCTGTAGTGTAATTCCTCTGTAGAGTCACTGTGCAATATTCTGCCTGCTGTACAATATTAAGTCCACTTGTAAACTGTACATCATGTTAATATGTAATATGTGAATATGTAAATAGATTGTTAGGGACATTATAGTTTATAGTTAAGTTATATCTACTTAAAGGAAACTTCTATTTCTTGCACTGGTCGGTCGCATGTTTGTAACAAAAATTATTTCCCCTTTAGGATGAATAAAAGTAATTCTGATTCTGATTTGTTCTGAAAAAGATTTTTTTATTCAGAATATCATGATTTAGACTTAAACAGAATAAGTAATGCTTATTTTACCATTGAGACAATCACAAGACTTCTTGATAAAACAATGAAGACAACTATAACAATGAGCCTAATGCTTAAAGCAACACTGAGCAAAATCAGGACTGTCTTCAGTAAAACACACTTGTTTCTGCTGCAAAAAACAATATAGAATAAATAAAATATTTTTATCATATACTATACAGTATGTATATATACTAAAAAAAATAGAAAAAGATAATTTAATAAACATGTTGCAATTACCTTTAATGTGGACTTTGACTCCATTTCCAAAGAGGATGTGTCCACATGCTGCCACAGCACAGTGGTACGTCCCGGCGTCACAGGGGCTCATGTTTTTTGAGAAAGTGTTGAAACATCTGAGAGGTCCATGAGCTTCTGGACTCCTGTCACATTTAACAGAGCTGTATAAGTGATGCATATAATATTAACAGCATTTTTGTTGATGTAATAGTTGGCACACTGTAGCTGTTTTATAATTATATATATTATATCACACAATTTCTGATGCATCTTGATGCATAGCATTGTGTGTCTATTTTTACAAAAAAAAAAAAGTTAAGCATTAAGAACCTCTAGTCATGCTCAACTAAAAATAAATCTGTTGGTCATATGCTATTTTTAACAATGGAATAAAATGTAAACATTTACTGTCATATATTTGTCATAATCTACTAAGCCGTTCCAACTCTGTGACAGAGTACTAAGTAAGAACCTTTGGTGAAGAGGTCAGGACTGCTGGTGAAAGGTGTAAAGCCAGTACACAGAGATACACACTTGATTAATAACTAATTAATTAGATAAACATTAAATTACTATCTTTAATCAAGCTTGCAGTTGCATATAGTATTACCTTTTTTATGTTTTTCATAGAGGAGATATTTGTGAGGTCAAATTACAACGGAGGAATATTTCAAGAGTCAGCAGAGCATTGTATTTTATAGTCAGTTGCATTAATATGGCTCACAAACAGAAAATGATGAGCCTTTTGCAAATGCCTTTGGTAAATGTTCTTTTACACAGAAACAGGAAGTGAAGGTAATCTCATATCATTGCAACAAGCAGCATGCATTGTCGATCCCATATTGGCCATTTTTGCCAAATATTACTTAACATTAAAGATATGGAAACTAATATAGAGTAGAGACACAATCTATTGAGTTTGCAAAAACATTAATTTCAAAAACATGTCATGGCAGTGATTTTGTCAAAGCCACAAATCTTGAGATGCATTAATGTAATAACATTGATTCAATCGTAATTAAATGTGAAATGTAATTAAAGTATTTATATATGACTTCTGTTTTGCAGGTGTAGCTTTTCATGATTTGCAAAAAGTCTGCTTGACACAATGGCCCCTGACACTGACACAATGGATGGAAAGTTTACCACTGGTGTTGTGGTTTAACTTTCTAAATGAGATGTGAATCTTCCTGTCACTCAGCACTCAGAGTCTTTGAAATGCATCTTAAAAATGTAAATGGTTTTGGAGGTTGGTCAGACCGTGAAGGTGCTGCATGTGGTTTGGCTTTTTGTTCACAAGAGAAAACATGGCCTACAATATACTACTATGACATAAATTATGGCATAATCTGCTAAATAAATTTATTTATTTAGCAAGATAAATACATTTATTTGTAAATTTATTTACAAATCCTGCAGCATCGAGGCTTCTGAAGATTAAGTCTTAAATAGGGATCACTCAATTATTTTACTCTTGCATTTAGTTTGACAGTTTATTTACCCAAAAGCTTATTGTAACAGGAATCATTTGGGAAAAAAAAAAAAAAAAAACGCAAGACCATAATGACCATAAGATGTCATCTAAGGCTCAAGCCAAATTCCTAACGCTTTAAAAATGTCCTAACTTCTTTTGACTGACCTTGTTGTATTTCATGGTCACTATGATAAGAGGTGTCTAAATTTTTAATTTAGTAAGGAAGGAAAGTAATAAATAAACATGTCTCTCAGATAGTATGTAACTTGTCCATGGTGTGATTTATAAACTTATAAAAACACTATCAACAGACAGTGTAAAGACTTTAAGATAGGAGTAATATGTGCTGTCCTCCTGGTCCTAGTCAGCACTCGGGCCACTGCATTTTGCACTAGTTGTAGCTGGTGGACAGTGTTTTTTAGGAAGACCAGAGACCATTTATCTGCTGCTAATATGCTACTGCTAATGCTACCAAAGGGTCTAACAACAGGAGCTCTTGGCTTTTGCACACATATGAATGATGAATGGAAAGTTCAGCATTGTTGTGGTCTTTTCTTCCTGTTTCACTTTAGACATCGACGTGGGGATAACTTGATGGTGTTTGTTATTTCAGTTCACCACTAAAGCAAATATTTAAAGTATTATAAATATTTTTATGTAAAATGTTGTCCTAATGTCCTAGTGTCTTAATTTAATAATTTGACTTCCTATCTCTAAAACCTCTGGTAGTT